>SKCR01029436.1:0-197273 GCA_019454045.1 Zanthoxylum bungeanum | reverse complement strand
AAGAAAATACTAAGGAAAATAAATAAAAGACACAAATATCTAGGGTTATGATTCCACACAATATTATTCTAATCATGAATTGATTCTCTTATATATGTGTAATAAATCAGTTTGCTAACCTGGAACACGAAAATATACAAAAGCCTATTCCGATAGTCAGATGCAAACACCCAGTATAACCCAATTAATCATATGTCTATTTTAACCAAGTTACCTGAATTCATTAAGTTCAAGTTCCAATTGTGGCTACCCCGCCCAACATGTATATGTCTATCCTGGAAGGAAATCTACCTAAGGGTCACCATGCCCTAAGGTGAGATCGTGAGCTATTGAATCTAAGGCTGAAACCTAAAATCTCTTTTCCAAGTTCATTTTAAGTTTACCACATCAATTCTATTGGTGATCAGGCAACAAAAATCATTAAGCTTAAGATTCAATAAACAAACCAAAACATTAAACTTAATATAATTAAATCAATTATTAAGCATGTGAATATTATGCTTCATCACTTCCCTAGATTAAAAATAAAATGCTGGGGTTAGGGGATCCACCTTTAATATATCAAATGTAGAAATCTCACTTTATTATAATATAAAAATTATCATTGTTACCCATTTAAGTTAAACCAACCATAAAGACAGTGTTATTATTTGTCCATAAACCAGCCATATAGGCGGTAATCATCTGTCACCTAAAGACCGACCATATAGGTTGTGTTACATTATGTCAAATAAGTAAAACCAGCCATTAAGGTGGTATCAATTTTAATCCATATTATTAAATTATAATTTCTATATTATAAATTATGTGAGATTAATCTACCTTATCATATTAAAGGTTTAACCCTTCCCCCAGCGGAAATGAACTACTAAACATAAAAGAAAGTAAAAACACACAAACTATTATTACTATTAAAAATAAAAATAAAAAAATATTACAAAACTACTAAATAAAACACACAAGATACAATCCTTAATTCTCATTCAAGAAACCAAGGAAAGTATGAAATTTACAAATGAAATGGCTTGGTATTTATAGGCAAAGTTTTGCATCCACCAATTTCTCCACAAATTTCTCCACCAATTTCTCCACCAAATATGGCACCAAATATGGCACAAAACATGACACCAAATCCTCCATCAAACATGCAAGCATGTTTGGTGGAAGTTTGACAATTTTCATTTTATTTTATTTTATTTTATTTATTTTGAAAATGACTTTAATAATTACACATAACATACTTCTGGATGTTTTCTCAACTTCCGAATTCGAAATTATTATGAACGTCAAAGTTGTAGATCTGTGAGTCTTCTTTAATCTGGAACTTGAATCACCTCAATCCGATATCGGAGTATAACGTTATGGCCAAAATACGACAATTACACAAAGCTGAAATTTCCGAAATTGTACTTCGTTAGAACGCCATTTCAAGTTTCCAACCTCTAAAATCCTAATGTCAAGTCCAGTTTTTGCCCTTATTTTTTCCATATTTCGTTTCCAATTGATTTCATTAAGTCCCGATTTCATTTTATCTGTAAAGTAAATAAAAACACATCAAAACGTTCATCAAACCCGAGAAACTAAATAAAATATTAGGTCAAAGGGGCGGGAAATAGTGATATATTTTTCGCTCATCAATTATATACATATATAGATCGTAACGAAAAATGAATGACATAAACATATCGTAATAGAAGCTAGAAGTCTTATACATATAGAAAACATAAATTGAATTTGACAGCCTATGACGTGATACATAACAAAAATAGAAACTTATAGCCGAAATTGGAACAAAATACAGAAGCAGAATCTGAAAACATACAACATGATAAATTTCATAATTGAGAACCAGACAGAGAACTGCATAATATTGACAGAAAAAACATATAAAAAGATTCGCATATCATAATCAAAAATATATATCGTGTAATCTGAAATCATATTTTGAAAATAGTACTGAAATCTAAGACATAATTGTATCTGTATCATTTCATCAAAAACCATATAGGACGTCCATTGCCGATCGCACGCATAGATCGGTCAATATTCGTAACATGACCATGTCAATAGAGGGTAGTGGGTTTGTGTTTTCTGATGGTCAGGACCTTAAGTTAGAATATGAGCCTTGGCGGAGCCAGAATGAAACATATATCAAGCGTCACAGAGGGTCAAAAATATAAAACAATCAGGTACCATGACGTAAATTGAGTTTTACGGTTTAAAAACATCAAAAATAGAACCAAGACAGAATCATATATCATAAACTTCAAAAATAAATTATCTGAAATCTTTTCTTTTAAAACTCTTTCAAAAATATAGACAAAATATCGTTAAATCAGAATATCTTAGATCTTAGAATTCAGAAGTACAGACTCACGGAGCTGACTCGTAATAGAATCGAAAACTAAATCTAACGTCAATACCCTAATGAACGCCAACAGAATACATACTTGAAATGAAGACTCATTATAAACAGAAGGTACATAAAACATAACCCATAAACACTTAACCCTTTTTCATGAACCAAAATGTATACGGAGTATATAGACTGGATATATATATAGAAAATATAGACCAAAGACATATACAAGAAAACGTAATACGATAACATATACCTGAGACATAAGCAGAAATGTAAAGCAAAACGTATATAGAAAACATAACTAATAACTTAAATATAAACATAAACGGAATAGGGCATGTACTAAGGACACATTTCGATCATATACAAAATACATAAGCTATTAACATAATTCGAATACAAAAATTGGAAAGTTAAACAGAAGCACGTGACAGAAGACATAAATTACATTATATTTTTATATATATAAATGATATCATATAACAGAGAAACAATAACACAGAGGAAGGAATAATGTTCCCTCACTGATTTGACGATCAAGCTCTAGCGAGCCTGCGAACGATCATAAAGGCTCATAAGCAAAATTCATCTCGCTTCCGTTATGCCAAAACTATGAACCCTGAGTCCAAGTATAAGTACTATACTCGAACCGAAAAATATAATATGCTCGATGCAAGATATTCTCATGACATATTGAAAGATCATTAATGCGACTGATATAGACTCTTGAAACACAAGCAATCGCCAAAATCCCCAATTTCGGACATCACAAACGACAACTCCGATTAGCCTTAAAATCAAAACCTACAACATTCTAACATGATTCTCATTCATAATAATCCCACATCATGCATATAACGGGCGCCGATTGCCTAAACTCAAACCACTCCAACATGATAAAATGCAAAACAAATCTCAAAATAAAGCTTAGAAGACTTACTTGACTTGCTAAATGCTTGAGAATGCATGAGAAATCAAGTCCTTAGCTTGATTTTTGAAGAAAAAAGTTGAGGAATTTATGAGTGAGAGAGACGTGTGTGAGAGAGAGGGGGAAAATGATGAAAATATTTAAATGGACATATTTATAGTAGGCTAAAATCCAAAACTTTCTGTCAAAAATTCGATGTCGCTTCGAACACCTGTCAAACGCAACTCAAATGCTAGCCTTCTAAAAGGTTAGGATCGAATAACCTGTCGAACGTGGTTCGAATGAAAACTCTCTGGAATATTTCATTCGAACGAATAGAAAAATATGTCACAAACACAAATACTAGTTTGCATGCGAACCCTCACACGAATGAAATACAAACGCTAACATGCAGAAATTGTAAAATTTAAGGCAAAATGAAGCCTAAATGCCCATGAAATCAGACCATACTCTCAGTCAACATGCATACACGAGCATTGTATACATACTTACAAAACCATGATGACCATGATCTACATGCTGAACACTTGGGGTGTCACAAATTGATCATTGAGTGATAGGAAAAGTTTCTAAATGGTCAATTTGATGAGAAACCAATAAGATTTGAAATAATTAGGGTTTTTTTTTTTTTTCCCGAAAATTAGGGTTCATATAAAATTGGTTTTTTAAAAAAAAAAACTTATGAGACATAAAGTTGATTTTATAAAATTAGGGTTAGGGTGTAAAAAATGACACAGTAAGGGTTGGGAATTCAATTTTCCGATGGTGGTCAACAATATTTTTTGCCAATAAATTTTTGCCATAATGGACAAAAAATACTGCCTATTCCGGCAAATGTCTAGCCCTAATAATTTGAGGCAAGAGAAGAAAGTCGAGTAAAAATATGCCACCTAAATGGCATGTTTGAGAACATTACAACCCACAAACTGTGGTATGAAATTTGAATATATTTATTTGTTTATTCTCAATATTTAGTTTTTACCCCAAGTTTGGAAGCGAGCTTATATACAGTTTAGAGGAATAGATAATTAGTTTATAATTTTATCGTAGCGTTTGGTAAAGTGTTTAGTGAGCTTATGTAATATCCCGAGTTTTTCGAAACAGTTATTGGAAGGTTTTCGAATTAAAGTTAAGGATTTAGGACGGGATGCTATTCGAAAATAAGAGTCTATGTGTTGGAAAATAGATTGGAATGTTTTAAAGTGAATCTTCATCGCGTTTGAAAATGCGTGGTTTCGAGAACCGGTTAGGCGATTCCTGTTTACATCGTTACACTAGTAAAGGTTTCATGTTTCATCTATAAAAATAGAAAATAAACTCTGATTGAGATGATTCTTGAACCATAATACTCATTTCTCGAAGAAAAACAACTTTCGTGTTGAACATGTTTCGAAATTTACATCAGAAAGGCTTCAAATTTATGATATTTCTAGAAAACCTCATAGAATAGACCTAATTATAATTTCCTGGGGTCATAATGTAATTTTTAGAAACTTTTCTATAAATACCTCATAGTTTCAAGTAATTGTGGTGGCCGACGGCAGCCCCAACACGTCGGTGAATGGCGAGAAGAGAGAGAAAAACACGCGTAGTGAATTTTCCATTCCTGGCTCGTCGCTTCGTTTCACCGCCCGAGCCACCCGCCAATTCGAAGTTCTCGGAGAGTATTACAAGTTGGCGGTGATGTATTTTCCATTTCGTGTATGGTTGCACGTAAAACTAGAGGAGAAATTTTGATAAATAGTGACCCCACGAGTGAACAGTAAATCTGATCGAAATTTCATCGATTCTAACACATTCGTAGGATCGTTTGAAGTTCATATATGCCCTCGAAATCTCGTTAAGACCTCTCTGTAACAACTCACAAATTTCAAGTTCATCGTTAAATGTTAGGATGTATCCAGTGGCTTTGTAGAGTAACGTATTGATATAAATTGAATTGTTTATGTATGAGTATATTGAATATATGTATTTGGTAGAATCCGAGTGAAAACAGAACGAGTTGGGTCGATCCGACAGATTAAGTAAGTTTCCGAGAAAGATAGATTTTGCGTGTATTGATGTGTTTTTTTTTATCGTAATGATAGATATGAGATATATATTATGATGAGATAATTTTTAGATAAATTCGGGAAGGTTCGGAGGGTTCGGGACCCTTCCGTAGTATTTACGGAAACTTTTTCGGAAAATTTTCCAAAAATACGTAAACCGATGATTCAAGTTAACTAGAGACATGAATTAGTTTGTAATGTTGTTTTAAGGATAATAGAACTGAAATCATTGAAATCAGAATTAATTTGATTATTTCGAAAAGATCCGGAAGTTGTCATAGTAAAGTCAATAATTCTATAAAGTTGCGATTCTGACGGTATTTCGCCATTTATTTTGGCAAACTTGACTAGGATCTGGAGTGCTCGCAAAGCTAGGTAAGTAACCTATGCGATGAGTACTTGAATGTTGATTCCTTTATATATATATATATAGTTGAAGTGTTTATGATAAATGAGGATAATACGAGATGATTCTGAGAATGGAGCTCAAGGTTATGTATAGTTAAGTTAATCGACCACCACATGTATAGATCCTTGTTATTGATCTGATATGAAGTGAGATGTGAGATGAGCTTAATGTCTATGTGTATATATGGATGTATGTAAGTGTATGAACCGGTAATGGTAGGTATACATGTATGTAAATGAATATGTATATAAATAAGTATATGAACATGTATTTGTATATGTATGTGATGATAAGATATGTATGAGTTAGATATACAAAATCGATAAAGAGAATAAGTTATGATTTCCGAATTTATGTTAGCACGTATAAATGTGCGTTATTGGGATAAGTTAGTTATTGACTAATGCATACGATTTAGCTGTAAAGAGGTTGGGTTGGTATAAGCTAAGCCTTTCTTGAGTGATAGAAGTACGTGATTGGTAGGATATGTATATGAATGGAAATGTATATTTCGTAAGATATTGTATCAATGTTCCAGATAAGAATTCTAAAACGGTGTATGTTTGATTGATAAGTAAAGGATATGAGAACTATAAAAAAAGCTATGGTATCGAAATTCAAAGTAATGGGTATATTCATATGTTTAATGTATATACGAATGCGTATGATAATTCAGATGATAAAACCATGTTTGTCATGGATATGCTTGTGTATGTGAAATTATGTGATAAGTTTGTGTCAAGTGATATGTGTGCATGTGTGTACGTTTGATTGATTGATAATTTTGTGGTTTAGTAGTCGAGCTGGTTAGGGATCCGTTCGGAAGAAATTCATCTCATACCTATTCTAAAATAAGGTTATTGGAATGGAAGAAAGTTTGTCATGAATAAAAGGAAGGTTGTTTGACTTATCAATTTAAGGATATTTCAAAGATGTACATTCCTAATCAAGTTTAAGTATATAACTTCATAATTCTTATGATTGAAATGGTTTCGATGTAAAATGACTTATTCTGTGATATTTGTATTGATGCCTTCTGTGATTTGAATGTTTGGCTAATAGATTGGCATATATATGAATATGTAGATATGAGAATTTGACATGGTAAAATATAAGGATAATAAAAAGTTGATAAATCTGAACTTGTAATAATTTAATAATTCTGATAAACTGTTGATATGCTTGACTAGTATGTTTTATTTGTAGTATGAGTGTGGTTACTGATCGGTGAAATCACACACGTAACGCAAGCGCACGTATCGCACAAGTAGTATAAAAATATCGATCCCACGAGGACATAATTTCTATTGTTGTTATTAATTATTGATGCTATTTATTTACAGGTATCTAATTAAAGGGAGATGGGAATGATTGCTTGATTGGTTCGTTGAATGTGGATTTGTTTAAATAAATAAATTCACAAAAGAAAATACTTAGGACAATAAACAAAAGACACAAATATCTAGGGTTGTGATTCCACACAATATTATTCTAAGGATGAATTGATTCTTTTATATATGTGTAATAAATCAGCTTGTTAACCTGGAACACGAAAATATGCAAAAGCCTATGTCGATGGTCAGATGCAAATACCCAAATAACCCAATTAATCATATGTCTATGTTAAACAAGTTACCTGAATTCATTAAGTTCAAGTTCCAATTATGGCTACTCCTGCCCGACAGGTATATGTCTATCCTGGAATAAGGGTTATATATCCTTAACGGAGATCGTGAGTTATTGAATCTAAGGCTGAAACCTAAAATCCATTTTCCAAGTTCATTTTAAGTTTACCACATCAATCTTATTGGTGATCAGGCAACAAGAAGCATTAAGCTTATGATTCAATAAACAAACTAATGAATTACCCATAGTATAATTGAATCAAATATTAAGCATGTGAATATTGTGTTTCATCACTTCCCAAAATTAAAAATAAAATGATGGGGTTAGGGGATCCACCTTTAGAAATATCACTTTATTATAATATAGAAATTGTCAGTGTACCCAATTAAGTTGAATCAACCATAAAGGCGGTGTTATTATTTATCCATAAACCAGCCATATATGCGGTAATCATCTGTCACTTAAAGACCAACCTTATAGGTGGTGTCACATTATGTTACATAAATAAAACTAGCCATTAAGGCGGAATCAACTTTAATTCATATAATTAAATTACAATTTTCATATTATAAATTAAGTGAGATTAATCTATCTTTACTATTTCTAATTTAGAAATCTCCCTTATTATAATATATAAATTTGCGTGATAATTACCAACCGACCATATAGGCGGTATCCAGATTAAGTCAAGTTATAATTAATTCCAACCGACCATAAAGGCGGTATTCAGTTTAGTCAGGTTAAAATCAATTTAATTAAGTCCAACCGACCATAAAGGCGGTATCCAATTAAGTCAGGTTTTAAGATAAATTATATATTATAATTTAAGAGAGATTAATCTAAATTATAATAATAAAAGTTTCACCCTTCCCCCAGCGGAAATTTAACTACTAAACATAAAAGAAATGTAAATAAAATAAACTACTGCTATTACTAAAAATAAAAATGCATAATAAAAAGTGCAAAAATTAAATAAAAATAAAATCCTTAGATCCTTATTCAGAACCTTAGGAAAGTACTACTATTACTAAAAATAAAAATACATAAATTAAATAACTAAAACTAAACAAACAAGATACAATCCTTAATCCCCTATTAGGAACTTCAGGAAGGTATGAAATTTTGAAATGAAATAGGCCTGAATTTATAGGCATCACTTAGTCCCACGCGTCGCGACGCGAGTAACCTTACGCATCGTGACGCACCGTAGATTGATGACATTGGGCACGCCCTTTGCTGAGGTGATGACACATGGCACGCGGTTTTCGACAGACTAAATTATTGGCTCGGCGTCGCGACACGTGAACTTGTGCTCGTCGTGATGCTGATGTCAGCAATGACGTGTATTGTCGGCAGCATGAGATGATGACACGTGTCCGACGTATGTTATTAAGATTACTGTGATGTTGACACGTAGCAAGTGCATGTTAGCAAGTGCATATGATAGTAAGTTTTTCTGATTTTGACACGTGTCCGGCGCACGTTAGTCGTCGCGACGCTGAAATTGTATGCGCGTCGCGTAGCGTAAATGACAATTTTGCCATTTTTGTCCATTTTTCACTGTTTTGGCCCCGATTTGATTCCAGTGATTCCTGAAATATTATTTATCTGCAAAACAACACAAAGCACATAAAAACATTCAAAAAACCTGAGAAACATTACAAAATATTAGGTTAAAGGGGTGGTAAATAGTGATATATATTCCGCCCATCACACTCCCAAACCTAACATTTTGTTAGTCCTCGAGCAAAACAACAAAATAAAATAACTGAAATAAAATTAAGCTAAGCCACTTTCGTAGGGATCACGGTTGCATTTAGCATATGCAACAAGCCTTTAAACCCCTAGGTGTTCCTAGTGGACGAGTTGTAGTCTCGTGAGGGCTTATAGTGACGATACCCACAAACGTCAATCTAATGCGCACAAAAGCAAAAAGTCAAAAGAAAAGAAAGAAAGAAGCGAAAATAATAACTATATATACAATGTCCTCTGAGAATGTCTAGCAATAAAGTTAAAGGAACCTTCAAAATGTAAACTACAACTAAAATCCTTTCCTTTGAACAAAGTATATAAATCAAACTCTGAGGTGTGTGTGTGTGTGTGTGAATAGTTCTGCAAACAGATTCGATTCTAAGTTATTAACTAGGTGAGTTTGTCTCAATTTTCAGTAGTTAATGGGTCAAACCAACATGACTATCTAAAATTTTTCTGTCTATTACAATCTGCGCAAAGTGAGGTATGTGATTTTTTTTTTTGCAATATCTTTAATCCATGTAGCGAGCTTTGGGCCAGTGACTTCCAAACCAGTTGGATTTAGGGCACTAGGTGTTAAAACACCCCTACGGACTTAATTACTCGGATTTCAGATGTTAAAAGTTCTACCGTTTGACGTGAACAGTCACTACTTACTGAGGCAAGACGCCCGGTTACTAAGTAAGAACTTTTTATTCTTTTTTATTCTTTTTTCTTTTTTTTTCATCATACCGCACATCATAAATAAACGTAGACAGAAACAGATATTCAGGCTAACAGTCATTCATTAACCACCGATTATTTCAATTAGTCACTTTTTCAATTCTTATTATCTAAATGCTACAGAACTATTTTTTTAAGTGCATATGAGTCTGACCTAGATATTAGGTTCAAAGTATAGAATAAAAGTGAAATAAACATTTATCTTTTCCAAGAACTTTTTACTAAGACAAATAATCTCATCATTAGACTATATATATATATATATATATATATATATATATATATATATATATATATATATATTAAATAAAGCATGCAAAAATTAAAACACTCAAACGTGCAAAACAAACAAGACAAACGACATGCAGGGAAGAAAAAATAACAACGGAGAAAATAAAAATAAAAAACCATACCCGCAAACCTAAACTGAGTATTGTCCCCAATACGTTACAAAACGAAAGAAAGATATGGGAACAATGGTACCTTGGTTAGATCATTCCTCAGCATCATTGTCGTCGCCACCGTCCTCTGAGAGATCAGGAAATACTGGAATCTTCTCATCGTTCATGTTGAGATGGCGAGCCATTTGTTGAAGCAACTGCCTTGTGGCCAAGCTATTTTGAACGATGAAGTCAATATGAGATTCCATTCGTTCGACGCACTGTGTCAGAGAACGGGATCACGATGGCTGAGGTTGCTGTGGTGGTACAGGTGCTGATGAGGATGATCCGGCATGAGCATGCCTCTCTGCCTAAAGTTGATGGATAATACGGGCAGTCAATGCAGTGGTGGGCTGCATCATCTATTCCCTAGGGTCCATGGGTACCCTGGCCCGGGTGCATAGGTTTGCAATTAAGCCGCAATATAGCAGGCCAGTTTGTGTTGAACGTGCAGCCCAAGCTATGTTGGTCGATATCAGCCCACCGATATCAATGGTATATCCCTCCAGCAGACAGTATAGCATGATCATTCGTTCTTTAGTTACATTTGTAATATGGGTCCCTGGCAGCAATGTTCGGGTAAGGAAATGAAACCAAACCCTGTCATCTGGCTTAAGATACCTAGAACTCATCTTTAAGTATTCCCCGCTGTTACTCATACCCCATGCAGTATTGGGGATGCAAAGTGTTTCAGTGAGATGAGTCATATCTATATTCTCCCTGGCTGCCAAATATTCATCCGCCTCTATATCGAGCAACCCATAAAACCTATTGATAGTGGTACTATCGAACGTCACATGTTGACCTCGTACTAACACTTGATACGCCTGATGCTCGTAAGCATTGGCGTAGAACTCACGCACGACCGGTACACAGGCAGGGTGAGGCTGCTGGCAAAGCTTATGCCAATGCCTAGTGGCGATAACTCTGTCAATCTAGGGGAACTGTCCGGGGTTAATCTCAAAACCCCTCTCCATAATTGGGACCTTTTGTCCCATCCCTTTTACAAATCGCCGCTCAGCAGTTACCGATACAAACTTTGTCGTATCGAAACTCGATTCGGCTGCCGCTGAGGTTCGTTTTCTTTTAGGGGCCATTTCCAATTTTTAAAATTTCGACAGAACCTCCCATGATTTTTAAAAAAAATTTCCCAAATATTTACCTAACACTAACACTTCACAAATTAATCCACAACCTCCACAACTTCGCCCCCAATTTCTACGAAATTAACAATAGCAATGTCCACAAATACACGCACATTTTTGTTTGTTTGTTTTTGTTTTTTCGGAAATAACAAAAAATATTAAAAACAAATTGAAGATTAATGGAAAAAAGTACCCAAATCGCGAGCTTGTGCCTTAAATCCGAGTTGTTCACGCACACAAGGAGGATGGGTGAGTGATTTGAGTGTTTGGTTGAGAGAGAAAATGAAAGAAAAGTGAGAGAAATCGAGTGAGAAAGATAGACAAATGAAGGGGGAAATGGAAGATTTGGAGATTTAAGGAGTTGGTTGAGTGATTTGAAGGGGAAATCGGGTTTTGGGTGAAGAAAAATGAAGTAAAGATGAAGAAAAACGAAGAAGATGAAGAAATATAAATGAAAAGAAGATGTGGCGGCCACTAGTATTAGAACTGTTATTGCGTTCGCGTCGCGACGCGCAGTGTTTCTGTTGTAGGGGTTTTATGGCGAAAATCCGGTAACGCAGCGGAATCGCGGAAAATCAAAATTTTTCGATTACAAAATTTTTCTTGGATCAATTAAATAAACTTATTTATTTAATTACCCAATTATCAAATTCTAAAAAATTACACAAAAAACCAAATTTCTTGGTAATTACCGAATTACCCCAATACTTTGCAAATTAATCATTTTAGTCCTAAAATTGTCAAATACAATTTTGGATGATTCTAAATCATTTCTAAAATGATTTCAACATGTCCAACACATCAAAATCAGATCGCAACAAAATCCCCAATTTTTGTCTAATTGCCGAATAGCCCCAATAGTTTCCAGTTTTGCAATTTGGTCATTTTATGATCAAAACATGCCAATATCAAATCCAATCAACTCAAAAAGTAATATGCATCATATACACACCATAATGCATCACATATATGAAAAGCCCCAAATTTGGAAAGGGTTAAGAACCCTAATTTTATAATTTCTTCAAATTGACAAATCTTACCAAATCAATTAAATCCATCATTTTAATTCAATCTAAACCACACCAATCAAGTCTCACCATCATGAAACAACTCAAGAACAATTCTAGGTCATCAATGAGTGGCTTAGCAACTCTAGAATGGTAACATGATTATCAAATAATCAAAAGTAAGCCATTGAAATAATTTTAAGCTCACTTATAAACCATACATGTACACATCTTTCAAACAAGTTCACAACCAAATAAAACAAAAACTATAAGTGTAGAGACAACATCCTAGAAACACATATTGAAGTTAAGCATGTTAGAAATATTTTCTATGTTGAAGGCGTTAAAGAAAAACTTACAAAATCAAAAATTTTCCAAGCTTTTTGCTTTTGTCTTCAAACTTTTTTCTCAACTCTTTTGTGTTTGTTTTTGTAACTTATGAACCTTAACCTAATAAAATGAAACAAAACAATATATACCTCCACCAATTAAGCCTTGGCCAAATTTGGTATAGGAAAATATCTAGATATTTAATTTTTGTTTCATTTAATTTGCTTTATCAACTTGCAAACTTGATCATTACAACTTTAATGAATTTCAACAAGTCAACAAAAGCAACTCAAGGCATTTCCAATAAATATAAAAACTAAAGATATTTATATTTTTAATTAATTTAATAATTTAATAATTAAATGATTATTTAAATACAAATATTTTAAATATATGTATCATATTTACTTTAAATATCCAAATACATATATATTTATGATATATGTCAAATATCAAAATTTGACATTTAAGTAATGTATATTTAATAAAATCTATCATTAAATATAAATACACAATAATTAGGAAATGACTATTAGGTCAATTCGCATGTATTTTTCGTTTAACCTTTAAACGACTTATAAATAATCAGTATTATTCATAAAAGTTTCCCTAGTACTCTACGAGTATATTTCACTAGTGAGACTCTCTATATTCAGGCATATCCGTCACGAAATCCAATTTCGTGTCCATAATTTACCCACCCGTAAATTATGATGACCATGGATAAACTCGCTTAATCATACAGGTCGAGGTCATGACATATGTATTATTCCTCTGTTACAGGTATCCGGATATATCCCAGAGATATAGATGTAAATGTCAAATCTCTATAGGGATAATCTCATCGACGTCTCTATTAGCAATATCTAAAAGAACACTTAGAAACGACTTGTAAAGTGTACCACAGGCCCATGGTTTTATCTGATTGCTAATCATATATGGACTACTTATGCTCTGTACACAAAACTGACGGATCCTATCTCGACACACACTGGACACCCTGATGATCTGTCCACACCCAACGAACAGGCAGAGGTCTGATCTGAATTGATCGGTGACGTAATTGCCCTCTAAGTGTGGAAGATGTCTCATGTGCCCACAGTGGTATCTCAAGTCGAAGAATCACAAATGCTACTCAACCCAAGAAGATTCTTATTGACGTTGGTGAACCATCCATTAAGAATCTTCGGTGAGTCGTTCAGTGTTTATCCGCTATAAACACCTACACGTCTATACGAGTCTCCAAGACTCATTCATTGAGAAATCATTGGAATCATATATTCCAGTATATGACATGTACCGGTCTCAACGAGTTTACTTTACTGACCAAGTCATTCTATGGTCTATTACTTCTTAGTTGCGACGCTTTTGCAACTACATCATGACTAATCATTCTATGGTCTATTACGTCTTTACCATATAAGAAGATATATTATATTATAGAAACTGCTCATTTTATTCATAGTAAAACATTTACAATAGTATTTACAAGGAAATACAATGGGGAATTGGCGCTCTCAGCACCAACCCCAATATCTGGGATGTGAAGCCCTAAAGTTGAGGGTTCCATTTTTAGGTCAATCTGTCGCGACACGCTGGGTTTTACGTGTCGCGACGCGGGTTTTTTTTTTTGGCAAAATGCGAACCTTTAAAATATATCCATTTAGATGCGTCTCAAGAATTGATTCCTTACTCTGCCATCTCTGATGAATTAAATTCTTAACTTCGCGATTTTCTCAAACTTTATTCCATGATAACCCCGCTTTCAATGGTTTGCTTTGCCTAAAATACTCCATCTTTGTTTTTCCCTACAAAAATAACACACAAAATTAAAAACTCTACAACATGTGAGCATAAAATTCAAAAATAAAAATTTAAATGAAAATAAAATTTTTTGCATGGGTTGCCTCCTTGCTGGCTAAAATTTTTCGTCTTCAGCTAGACGTTACTAAAGTCCATTTGTCAAGGAGGTTTCAGAGTGATTTTGGACGTACGATTAAAGACAATCCCATAAGCGTTGCTTTTGAAGGGTCTATTCCAACGGTAAAGTGGCAAAAATTTTGTCTCATTCAGTGATTGTGCCACCTTTTTAAATTTTATCGCTCCAGTGGTTCCTGAAAAGAAAGAAAGAAAATCAGGAGGTCTCGTATGGTGCTTGACTTTGAATGGAAGTTCCACTCTGCCAAGCTTCTGGGTGATATCTTTGATTTGTACTCCCCAAAACAATGATGTTTCTCCTGAATGCATGAGATCTTCAATATGGTCAAACACTTGCTCCTCAATTTGCTTTACATCTTGCTCCATCATTTCTTCACAGATGTATTTTAGGATTTCGTTGTTCAGCTCTTCATCTGTCATATGTGAAATGCATGCTCCAAATATGTCAACTTGACGATGTAAAGATGAATCTGATTGTAGGTCTTTATCATCCGTGGTTGATATGAATGGCTCGGGTAACTCGTCTTTAAACATCAGTGCAATGCATGCTCCAAGATCTTAATTTTGAGGGTGTAGAGTTTCATCTCATTTGTAGTTGGTACAAACAGCTCTACTTCTTGTTCCTCATCAGAGTCCGATGAATAATAAAAATAAAATGGAGATTCTGCTGGTTCAGGCTCCTGAACTGATACCTCTGGCTCTTGATACTGCTCAGCCTCTTCCTCTGTTAAGGTGTCATCGTGATATCTTTGGTACTGAAAGGCTTCGTCAGTGTTATTTGTTCCGTAAGGTATGTAGTTTTGGTTGTGGATTATTTGTCTCAATTCATTTGTTAGCCTCTGTAAGGTTTTTATGTGATCCAGAAACGTTGCATCATGTTCAGCTTCCTGTTTCTCGAGCCTGTTTATCAACTGTCTTCCCACTGATGGTTCCGGTCCTTGAAGATCGTAGGTTGATGGTGGATAAGATGAAAAATGTGGTTCAGTGAAATATGTTGGTTCATTATATGAAGGTCTTTGATAGTTCTACCACCCTGAATTGTAGAGGTATATGCATTGATTGCTCGGGTGGTTACCATCACATATTTCACATCTACCTATTGTGTTCTGTTGAGCAAATATTATATTGATTGGTTTTTCACATCCAGTGATAGTTGTTGGGTTGGACAACAGACCTCAGAAAACCAGACTGTTGCTCCCTAATTTGGGGTGTATCTTTACCTTGAAAAGCCCGTAATTCTTTTATCACCCAATGAAGATCCATTTTCAACCACCTGAAAAATAAAAGAAAGAAATAAAAATTACAGATAAAAATAAAGAAAATTAGATATAAGTAAAATAGACAGCTTCAAAATTAATAACTTAAGAAAAATAAGTCCCCAGCAACGACACCAAAAACTTGATCGGTGAAATCACACACGTAATGCAATCGCACGTATCGCTCAAGTAGTATAAAAATATCGATCCCACGAGGACTTAATTTCTACTGTTGTTATTAATTATTGATACTATTTATTTACAGGTATCTAATTAAAAGGAGAAGGGAATGATTGCTTGATTGGTTGGTTAAATGTGGATTCGCTTAAATAAATAAATGCACAAAAGAAAATACTAAGGACAATAAACAAAAGACACAAATATCTAGGGTTGTGGTTCCACATAATATTATTCTACGGATGAATTGATTCTCTTATATGTGTAATAAATCAGCTTGTTAACCTGGAACACGAAAATATGCAAAAGCCTCTGTCGATGGTCAGATGTAAATACCTAAATAACCCAATTAATCATATTTCTATGCTAACCAAGTTACCTGAATTCATTAAGTTCAAGTTCCAATTATGGCTACTCCTGCCCGACATGTATATGTCTATCCTGGAATAAGGGTTATACATCCTTAAGGGAGATCGTGAGTTATTAAATCTAAGGCTGAAACCTAAAATCCATTTTCCAAGTTCATTTTAAGTTTACCACATTAATCTTATTGGTGATCAGGCAACAAGAAGCATTAAGCTTATGATTCAATAAACAAAGTAATGAATTACCCATAGTATAATTGAATCAATTATTAAGCATGTGAATATTTTGTTTCATCACTTCCCTAAATTAAAAATAAAATTATGGGGTTACGGGATCCATCTTTAGAAATCTCACTTTATTATAATATAGAAATTGTCAATGTTACCCAATTAAGTTGAATCAACCATAAATGCGGTGTTATTATTTATCCATAAACCAGCCATATAGGCGGTAATCATCTGTCACTTAAAGACCAACCTTATAGGCGGTGTCTCATTATGTTACATAAATAAAACCAGCCATTAAGGCGGAATCAAATTTAATCCATATAATTAAATTACAATTTCCATATTATAAATTAAGTGAGATTAATCTATCTTTACTATTTCTAATTTAGAAATCTCTTTTATTATAATATATAAATTTGCGTGATAATTACCAACCGACCATATAGGCGGTATCCTAATTAAGTCAAGTTATAATTAATTCCAACCGACCATAAAGGCGGTATCCAATTTAGTTAGGTTAAAATCAATTTAATTAAGTCCAAACGACCATAAAGGCGGTATCCAATTAAGTCAGGGTTTAAGATAATTTATAAATTATAATTTAAAGGAGATTAATCTAAATTATAATAATAAAAGCTTCACCCTTCCCCCAGCTGAAATTTAACTACTAAACATAAAAGAAATGTAAATAAAATAAATTACTGTTATTACTGAAAATAAAAGTTCATAATTAAAGGTGCAAAAATTAAATAAAAATAAAATCCTTAGATCCTTATTCAGAACCTAGGGAAAGTACTACTACTATTACTAAAAATAAAAATACATAAATTAAATAACAAAACTAAACAAACAAGATACAATCCTTAATCCCATATTAAGAACTTCAGGAAGGTATGAAATTTTGAAATGAAATCGGCCTGAATTTATAGGCATCACTTGGTTCACTGTAGATTGATGACACGTGGCACGTGCTTTGCTGAGATGATGACACGTGGCATGCGGCTGTCAGTAGACTGAGTTATTGGCTTGGCGTCACGATGCGTGAACTTGTGCGCGTCGCGATGCTGACATCAGCATTGACATGTATTGTCTGCAGCATGGGATGATGACACGTGTCCGGCATATATTAGCAAGATTGTTGTGATGTTGACACCTGGCAGGCGCATGTTAGTAAGTGCGTATGATAGCACGTTTATCTGATTTTGACACGTGTCTAGAGCATGTTAGCGGTCGCGACGCATAATGTATGTGCGTCGCGGTGCATAAATGAAAATTTTGTCCTTTTTTGTCCGTTTTTTCACTGTTTTAGCCTCGATTTGATTCGTGAAACATTATTTATCTGCAAAACAACACAAAAATATAAAAACATTCACAAAACCCACGAAATAATATAAAATATTAGGTTAAAGAGATGGGAAATAGTGATATATTTTCCGCTCATCAGTTACTTATCGAGTTTTAAAACTCACACCGAACTAGTTTGCTAGTTTTACAGGTTGGCTTTCAGATTGGTTAACAACGTCAGCTTTGGAAGTCATGCTCAAGATGCGGATCACCCAAGCTGTAGTCACCCTCATATGTGTCATGGGAGAAGTTTTAAAAGTTTAGGATATTTGTTTATTATGTTGTTTATCATGTTGAGTATACTGTTTGTATTTATTAAATAAAAGATTTGATTGCATGTTATATGGGCACGGAGCCCTTACGTGTTGATTGATGTTGTGGGCACGGTCCCTTAAGTGTTGATTTTGATCATGATGTATTTTGTGTGGACCTGAGTTCCTTTTGATATGTGATGTCTATTTCAGGTTTCATTTTAAGGCTGGACTTTGTTCTAGGTTGTCCAGTTTTAGTATACATCATGTCCGATTTTCTGTAAATTTGGAGGCTTATGGAGATGGGTTAATCGTGTCTCGTCCCGGTAGCACCTTGCCTCTGGCGGGGTGTTACAGTTTAGAAGCTAGGTTTTACTCTCACTATAATACTTAAAAGCTAGCTTATACTCTCAATCAATACTTTTTACCAAACGGTGCATATATCTCAAATTTATTCATTTTATGGTATATGATCACTGAATGTTGGAGGAACTCGAGTTAGAGTCAGTGGGCTATAAACTCGATATATAAATACATACTATGTGCAGATATTCAATTAACATTTTAATTAAATGTGTTAGATTTTTTTATAATTCATAAATTTGGCTGAGTTCATGTATTGTTTATGTTAGGGTTGGTGCTCGGAGCGCCAATCCGAATCGTATTTGTGTCCGGTTCATGAATACTAACAATTCATTTTTCCATAATATTACATATTTATGGTAACACCTCTTGTCTTATATATATATATATATATATATATATATATATATATATATATATATATATATTCAATCTAATTTGATTAGATTGAAATTAAATCAGGTTTAATGATATGTATATATTAGACAAAGACCCAAGAATTTACAACGTAGTGCGTAGTTACAACGTAAGTTGTAATTGACATTGGGAAGCGTCACTATAAGTTGTATATTCTCAAATAAAGTTCTTGGTTAAGATTTACTAACACATGTCAGTTAGTAAAATCCACCGAGATCAGTACATGTCGTATATCGAGACTTGGTCTGATGTTTTATCCTAGTGAACCATGAGTCTTCAGAGACTCATATAGACATGTCGGTGTTTATTCGATAAACATTGAACAACTCACCGAAGATTTCCTAATAGATAATACACTAACATCAATAGGAATCTGTAACACCCCGATAGTCTTGACAACAATTACGATTAGGACGCATGATACATGATTGACCGGCGTAAACACACACGTATAACGCAAGCGCACGTATCGTTCAAGTAGTATAAAAATATCGATCCCACGAGGACTTAATATCAAAAATATTAATTTTATGAGGTCAAACGATTACTAGTATCTAACAGATTGTTTGTTTGATTGATTTGAAATGGTGACGATTCTAAATTTAAAAGCAAGTAAATAAAATTGTCGAAAATATGTTTTAAGAAAATTCAATATTAAAAACTATCTAGGGTTGTGATTTCTTCCAATATCATTTTAAAGATGAAGTAGTTATCTTAAAGTTGGGTATATATTGATTTATTAACCTGGAACACTAAATTATGTGTAAGCCTCTGTCGATGGTCAGACACAAATACCCAGTTTAACCCAATTGAACCATATGTCTATGTCAACCAAATTATCTGGATTCATTAAGTTTAAGTTCCAATTATGGCTACCCCCGCCCGCAGGTATATTCCTATCCTGTAAGGAAATCTATTAAAGGGTTATCTATCCTCAAGGAAGATCGTGGGCTATTGAGTCTAAGGCTGAAACCTAAAATCCCTATGTCTAGTTCATTTTAAGTTTACCAGTTCAATTTTATTAATGGCCAGTTAATGAAAAAGCATTAAGTTTAAGACTCAATAAATAAATCTTTATATTACACAAGCTATAATCTAACCCTTATACAACGGTGATATTGGATTTCATCACAACCTCAGATAACTGGCTTAGTTACGACACATATTTACAGGTGGTAAAAAAAACTTAAATAAAATAAAAGACATAAAGTAAAATACTGAAAATGAAATACTGAAAAGTAAATGCTAAAAGTAAATGCTGAAATTAAATACTGAAAATTAAATACTGAAAGTAAATTGCTGAAAGTAAATTACTGAAAAGTAAATTGCTGAAAAGTAAATTGCTGAAAGTAAATTACTGAAAAGTAAAAACTGAAAATTAAAGAAAGAAAAGTACTGTGCGTAAAAGTAAATTGCGGAAAGTAAAAACTGAAAAGTAAAGAAAAGAAAATGCGAAAGCGAAAATTAATTACTAAAAGCTATAAATAAACAAACAAGATACAATCTTCTTAGTATTCTTAAGGAATTCCTTAGAAGAAAGTATGAATTTTACAAATGAAATGGCTTGGTATTTATAGGCAAAATTTTGCCTCCATCAAATCATCCACCAAATCAATTATTAATTTCTCCACTAATTGCTCCACTAATTGCTCCACCAAATCCATTATTAATTGCTCCACTAATCTCTTATCATGTTTGGTGATGATTTGATAATTTTTATTATTTATTTATTAATTTATTTTTTGCTTTGAAAATGATTGAAAGTGACTTTAATAATTACACACTACACACTTCTGGATGGTTCATCAATTTCGGGCATGAAATCTTCAGAATTAGAAATTATTTTGTCTTTCAAAGTTGTAGATATTTGAGTCTTCTTTAATCTGGAACTTGAATCAGCTCAATACGATATCTGAGTAAAAAGTTATGCCCAAAATACGATAGATGCGCAAAACTGGAATTTCCAAAACTGCACTTCGTCAAAAACGCCCTTTCAAATTTCCAATCTCCAAAATTAATATATCAAGTCCAATAATTGCCCTTATTTGACCCATATTTCATCTTAAATGATTTCATTGAGACCCGATATTATTTTATTTGCAAAATAAACTAAAACACATCAAAACATTCATCAAACCCGAGAAACTAAACAAAATATTAAGTTAAAGGGGCGGTAAATATTGATATATTTTCCGCTCATCACACCCCCAAACCTAACATTTTGCTAGTCCTCGAGCAAAACAACAAAATAAAATACAAGAAACAATTAAAATTAAACTAAGCCACTTTCGTAGGGATCGCGGTTGCATTTAGCATATGCAACAAGCCTTTAAACCCCTAGGTGTCCCTAGTGGACGAGTTGTAGTCTCGTGAGGGTTTACAGCAATGATACCCACAAACATTTTATAAAAGTAAAAATGTAGTGAAACTAATGCACACAAAAGCAAAAAGACAAGAGAAAAGAGAATAAAGAAGTTAGTGACTAATCAGGTGAAACTTCTACTCCAAGTTACTAGTTGTTTTGTTTCATTCTAAATTACCGAATAAGTAAATTCTCCGATTATTTTTACCATTCTCCATATACACAGCCAACAAAATATTAAACAACTCATTTTTGCCCACAACAGTCATAAGTGCAGTTGATAAGAGAGTAATATTTTTGTCCTAAAGTTCTATCAGATTTAACATCTTTTTGCAGCAATGGAATAATTTTTCATTTTTCTGATTTTTTGATTTTTCTCTATTTTTTATTTATATACAATATCTTCCATCTATGTAACGAGTGTTGGGTCGGTGGCTCCCAAACCAGTTGGTTTTAGGGCACCAGGTGTTAAGACACCCCTACGGACTTAATTACCCAGACTTCAGATATAAATATATTTTTGCAGCATCTTTGATCCATGTAGCGAGTGTTGGGCTAGTGACTCCCAAACCAGTTGGTTTTAGGGCACTAGGTGTTAAAACACCCTTACAGACTTAATAACTCGGATCTCAGACGTTTTTTTTTTTTTTACTCCATTGCTTTTTGAGATGTTTCCTCCAATTAAACTAGAGCACTGAATATTACAAACTTTTCAATTTTAGCTCATGTCCGTATGTTACTATATATGTTGATAATATCTGCTAACTGAAATATGAAGATTCATTTTAGTCCGTTTTAAGGAGAATTCACAAATTAAATAATTCAAAAGGAAATAATCAAAAATTAACTTGTTTCGAATTAGGTTTGAGATACGTCTCAGGAGTGGAAAATCCTTACTCAGCTATCTCTTACCAATTTCACCTTTTTAGTCAAATAAAAAAAACAAAAAACACAAAATATTTTTCTAATTTTTGAAAATTTTCCAATTTTTTTGTATTTTTCGAAAAATTTTGGACTAAAAATAAAAACAACACACAAACTAAAAACAAGGTACTGATCAACTAATTCCCACCCCCAAACCTAAATGAGACATTGTCCCCAATGTCTTAAACAGTAGAAGAAGAGTTTAGAAAATAATACCTAGTTAGCTGAAATTCTACAGGAAATTAAAGGTTAAGATCCAGATTAATTCGACGCCTCTTACCACGATAATCCTCGGACTAATTTATCTTTGAAAGGATAGGGTCAACTTGTGGTTCATAGGTTATGAGTTGGTCTATTAGATCCGGAGCAGTTCTGGCAGTGAAGAGGAGTTCTTTCATAGGTTTTGACACGAACCCATTTCTCCGAGCATCATCAAGAAACACACAAAGAAAATCATAAAATCCATCAACGTTAAGCAGTCCAAGCGGTTTCTGGTGTATGTTCAGGTTCGCCCAAGATAGAACTATAAAAATTTCCTCCAATGTGCCCAAGCCACCTGGCAAAGCGATAAAAGCATCAGCACGGTTAATCATTTCTACCAGTCGTTCAGACATACCTGGCACGATCAGTTCCTCTCCGTTTGATGAACCAATAAGATTTGCCTCTGCCAAAGGTTTTGGGATGATTCCCAAAACATGACTGCCTCCTTCCTGTACAGCCTTTGAAACGATCCCCATAAGTCCGAGATTTCCTCCGCCATATATTAAGTGCATATTCCTTGCAGCTAAGACTCGACCCAATTCCTGTGCTGCTTCTATGTATTATGGCTTAGTACCAACACTACTACCGCAAAACACGCAGATGTTTTCAACTCATTTTCTTGAAGTGGATTCCATTTTTTTTTTTGTATTTATTTTTCAACTCTGGATGCCTTCAAAAGTGTAATGACGGGCTGAATTTATAGTACCTGAAAAAGGGTGAGTAATAATAGCACTAATATCTTCCAAAGGACGATTGTTAGCTAAACAACAAAAGAGATCGTGAAAGGTCAAAAAGTCTGGATCCTGTCTACGAAAATAAAGATAATTATAATAGAAAAGCGAATCAAAGAAATAATTAAGGCAACGAAATTGTGTACGCAATACGCCACTCGCTTAGTATAAATTCATTAGGATGTGTCTCAAGATTTCATTCCTTATTAAGCCATCGCTAATGAATTGTTTCTCATCTTTGATTGCCAAACACAATTCCTTCTGTCTTAAAATGCTTCGTTTGTGCCTTTCCCTACAAAAATAACACACAAAATTAAAAAGTTCACAAAAATACGAAAACAAATTACAACAAATTGCATGGGTTGCCTCCCTGCTAGCGCTAAATTTTTCGTCTTCAGCCAGACGTGACTGAAATTCATCTGTTAAGGAGGTTTCAATGTCGTTTTGGATGTCTGATTAAAGACAATCCCGTGAGCGTTGCTTTTGAAGGGTCTCTTCCAACGGTAAAGTGGCAAAAAGAGTTTTGTCTCATTCAGTACTCGTGCCACCTTTTTGCTCCTTGTTACTCCAGTGGTTCCTGCAAAGAAAGAAAGAAAATCAGGAGGTCTCGTATGATGCTTGACTTGGAATGGAAATTCCATTCTGTCAAGCTTCTGGTTGATATCTTTAATTTGTATTCCCCAAAACAGCGATGTTTCTCCTGAATGCTCTGGATCTTTATTAAGGTCAGACATTTGCTCCTCCATTTGCTCTGTTTCTTGCTCCACCTTCTCTTCACAGATGTATTGTAAAATTCTTGTATTCATCTCTTCATATGTCATCTGTGAAATACATGCTTCAAAATTGTCAACCCGAGGATGCAAAGATGTTTCTGACATTAGGTTTTCATCCTCTGATACGACTGGAATGGATGGTTCAGATAGATCTTCTTCAAACATCAAGGTAAAGCATGCTCCAAGATCTTCATTTTGAGGATTGAAAGTTTGATCCTTCGTTGTTGGTGCAGTTGGTACAAATAGATCAGCTTCATCCTCGTCAGAATCTGAATAATAAAAGTCAAATTGAGACTTTGCCGGTTCGGGCTCCTGAACTGATACCTCTGGTTGTTGATACTGCTCAGCCTCCTCCTCTGTTGAAGTGTCATTGTGAAATGATTGGTACTCGAAGGCTTCATCTATGTCATCTGAAACTGGTTCTTGAGGTATGTAGCTCTCGTTTTCTGTGAATTGTCTCATTTGATTTGTCATCCTCTGAATGAAATTTGATTGTCTCTGAATACTTTCAAATTGTTTCTGGCTTGTTTCAAGCATTTCATCCAACTTTTGTTTCTCGAACATATCTTTCTGATCTTCCTCTGATGGTTCTGGTTGTTGATGAAAATCGCATATGGATGGTGGATAAGATGGAAAATGTGATGGTTTTTCATACTTTGAATGATTCTGAAATTCTGCCACTCTGAACGGTATATACATTGATCGCTCGGGTGGTTACCATCACATATCATACATCTCCCCATCTCGTTCTGTTGAGCAAATGGGGTATTGCTTGGTTCTGGCATCCAGTGATAATTGTTGGGCTGGACAAAAGGCCTCAGAAAACCGGACTGTTGCTCCCAAATATGGGGTGTATCTTCTTGTAAAGCACGTAATCTTTCAATCTCCCAGTAGTGTTCCATTTTTTTTTCAACACCTGAAAACAAAAGAAAGAAATAAAAATTACAGATAAAAATAAAGAAAATTAGATCCAAGTAATTGGATAGCATCAAAATTAATAACTCAAGAAATATAAGTCCCCGGCAACGGCGCCAAAAACTTGACCGGCTTAAACACACACGTATAACGCAAGCGCACGTATCGTTCAAGTAGTATAAAAATATCGATCCCACGAGGACTTAATATCAAAAATATTAATTTTATGAGGTCAAACGATTACTAGTATCTAACAGATTGTTTGATTGATTGATTTGAAATGGTGACGATTCTAAATTTAAAAGCAAGTAAATAAAATTGTCGAAAATATGTTTTAAGAAAATTCAATATTAAAAACTATCTAGGGTTGTGATTTCTTCCAATATCATTTTAAAGATGAAGTAGTTATCTTAAAGTTGGGTAATATATTGATTTATTAACCTGGAACACTAAATTATGTGTAAGCCTCTGTCGATGGTCAGACACAAATACCCAGTTTAATCCAATTGAACCATATGTCTATGTCAACCAAATTATCTGGATTCATTAAGTTTAAGTTCCAATTATGGCTACCCCCGCCCGGCAGGTATATTCCTATCCTGTAAGGAAATCTATTAAAGGGTTATCTATCCTCAATGAAGATCGTGGGCTATTGAGTCTAAGGCTGAAACCTAAAATCCCTATGTCTAGTTCATTTTAAGTTTACCAGTTCAATTTTATTAATGGCCAGTTAATGAAAAAGCATTAAGTTTAAGACTCAATAAATAAATCTTTATATTACACAAGCTATAATCTAACCCTTATACAACGGTGATATTGGATTTCATCACAACCCCAGATAACTGGCTTAGTTACGACACATATTTACAGGTGGTAAAAAAAACTTAAATAAAATAAAAGACATAAAGTAAAATACTGAAAGTAAATGCTAAAAGTAAATGCTGAAATTAAATACTGAAAATTAAATACTGAAAGTAAATTGCTGAAAGTAAATTACTGAAAAGTAAATTGCTGAAAAGTAAATTGCTGAAAGTAAATTACTGAAAAGTAAAAACTGAAAATTAAAGAAAGAAAAGTACTGTGCGTAAAAGTAAATGCGGAAAGTAAAAACTGAAAAGTAAAGAAAAGAAAATGCGAAAGCGAAAATTAATTACTAAAAGCTATAAATAAACAAACAAGATACAATCTTCTTAGTATTCTTAAGGAATTCCTTAGAAGAAAGTATGAATTTTACAAATGAAATGGCTTGGTATTTATAGGCAAAATTTTGCCTCCATCAAATCATCCACCAAATCAATTATTAATTTCTCCACTAATTGCTCCACTAATTGCTCCACCAAATCCATTATTAATTGCTCCACTAATCTCTTATCATGTTTGGTGATGATTTGATAATTTTTATTATTTATTTATTAATTTATTTTTTGCTTTGAAAATGATTGAAAGTGACTTTAATAATTACACACTACACACTTCTGGATGGTTCATCAATTTCGGGCATGAAATCTTCAGAATTAGAAATTATTTGGTCTTTCAAAGTTGTAGATATTTGAGTCTTCTTTAATCTGGAACTTGAATCAGCTCAATACGATATCTGAGTAAAAAGTTATGCCCAAAATACGATAGATGCGCAAAACTGGAATTTCCAAAACTGCACTTCGTCAAAAACGCCCTTTCAAATTTCCAATCTCCAAAATTAATATATCAAGTCCAATAATTGCCCTTATTTGACCCATATTTCATCTTAAATGATTTCATTGAGACCCGATATTATTTTATCAGCAAAATAAACTAAAACACATCAAAACATTCATCAAACCCGAGAAACTAAACAAAATATTAAGTTAAAGGGGCGGTAAATATTGATATATTTTCCGCTCATCAATGATATAAATAATCATGTTCGAACACATATATACTCATGAAATGACATTTTAGACATTCGAAAAATTCCTTGCGATTTCGATACGGAATTTATTCCAAGATTAAATCTGGACAGCCAGTGGTATTTTGGCCATACTTTTTTCATACGATCTCCGATTTTTATAAACTTTAAATCTCGGTACGCTAAGACAAAGACCTACAACTTTTATATTAGATATTTTTCCAAATTCGAATCAGAAATAACTCAAAAATTGAGCTTTCCACGGATGCTATAGTAATTCGAGTGAGATCTAGAATTGGGTGAGGTGGCACAATCTTGACCACTCTTTTCATCACAAAAATTAGCATTTTTCTCTATAAATAGAGCATTATTCATCATCCCTCTCAAAAAGAAAAAAAACGTGAATAGTCTAGAAAATTCTTCCCCAAATTTCTTCCATCTCTCATTACCATTCTTGAAGGTTGAGGTGATAATCTCAAGCTCATTCCTCAAGTGGGTAAGCTTCTAACTCTCTTACTTTCATTATTTTTCAATTTAGGCAAAGGAACTAGAGCCCTAAATTCGCACCTTGTATGCCCAAGAGTTTGAAGTGGCTCAATTGACTTTGAAAGTGTTGTTAGCATGCATTATGAGAAGTGTCTTGATAGTAATAGCAGAGAAATGAGTCCTTATATGTATGAATGAGTTAGGGGATTGTATGTTGAGATTTGATGGTATTTGAATAAATGATGTTGTGTTTGGGTTGATGATATAAAACGGTTTATGGCAAGTTGAGTGGGAGTTTAGGTAGTAGTATTGGAATAGCTTAGGCTTTGCCATGGAAGAAGTGAAGAATAGCCCTGAAAATGGATGAGTGTCGTGACGCCAATGGGCTTGTATCGCGATGTGTAACAAGGAAAGACTCACTGCCTTAGTTCTAGATGCTTGGGCATCACAATAAACAACCCTTAGGGTCGCAACACGGAAGTAAAGGAAGCTCACTATCTCGGTTCTGTTTGTGGGAGTCGCAATGAGTAATTCTTAGCGTCGTGATGCGTGTGGGAGTCGCGATGCCGAACCCCTAGTGTCATGATACGGAGTCATCATATTTTCACTGCCCTAGCTGTTTGTTGAATGTTGAGATGCCTATGGGGCAGTGTCACAACGCGTGACTAGTTTTTTAGAAAATAGTTTTAGTTATTTCAGTTTCTTCTTAGAATGTTAGAGGCCACCTAAATGGTTCGTCTCATCGCATATACACGTATTATGTTATGTTACAAGCATAATTCAAGATGTGAATACTAATTAAGTTTATCAATTATAGATCATCACATGAACCGCAAAGTCCTTCGACAAAGTAAAGTAATGCTAGCTGGACTCCAAATCTGTGAATGGACCTTTTTTCTCAAGTTGTGTTTACATATATGTTTTTGAATTGAGACTTACTTTTAAATATTTTAGGGCGTTAGCCAAGTTGTTTATAATTGTTTTACGATTGAAAATGTTTTTAGAAAGATTATTTTGAAAGTAGGAGTTTTATGATTTTCGAGGTATGGGGGAAAAACCAACCTCAGTTATAAGTTGGTACCGATATAGAATTGACGGATACAGATTTCATATGGAACGCAGTTCAAGACTAGGGATGATAGATGCCCATATATCCCAGATTCAGAGTCTGGAGGGTAGCATAGATCCGCAGCCCCGGGTCAAGATTTATGGCTTGGGAACGGCGATACGTAACGCATTAAGACCACTAGATTTCTGGGCTAGGGGGACGGCGATACGTAACGCCCCTAAACCCTAGATTAAGGGACATGATAATAGCATGCATTGGGGGACAGTGGTACTTAACGCCCAAATGTCATGGATTTGCACATCTGGCTCTAGTTCAGTGGATTAGGGGATGGTGATAAGTAACACCCAAAGACCACTAGTTTAGGCGTATGAGGGGGCGGCGATGCGTAACGCCCCCATGCGTCAGGTTTTCAGCAGATTTTCAGAAACAAGTTGTCAGAGACATGGTTTTCAGAATAACGATTTTAGAAAAGAACTTTCACAAGAAACAATTTTATAAGAAATTCAAAGTTTTACAGAAAGAAAGGTTTTTATAAAGTTTCATAGAAAGAGATTTGAAGGAGTTTTCAGAAGAGAAGGTTTTCTTGTTTCAGTTTCAAATCAATTGATTCCATAAGTATTTCAGTTTTTAGTTTTAACACTTTCCACTCACTAGGTCATTCAAATGATCTAACCCCTCACTCCCAGTTTCTTTGTTTTATAGGATACTCGGAGGACAAGCTTTAGAGGTTGGATACTGATGGCAGTCACTAAGGTGTGGAGTCCACCAAGCCGAGTCAGAGAGAGAGAGTACATTCAGAGTCACAGTAAAATCATGTATAAGTCATTGTATTGAGTAATGGTGTCCATAAGTAAAGTTGTAATTTGTATTGTTATAGAGTAAAATGTTATGAGCATTGAGTTGCATTTCGTATTATTGAGTTGGGCAATGGTCCCATACATGAGTTTATATTTGAGATGAGTTTAGTAGTGTGTATCATAGTCAGAAAGTCAGAGTCTCAGGGGGATGGGTCAGCCTATTCCCTGCCGGTAGCATCTCTGGAAAGAGGATGTTACAGAATCTTCTTGTGTCGAGTAGTATTTCATTCCTCCTTAGAAAATTCTTCCAAGCTAATCCAATAGTCTTAGAGTGCCTCACATAGATAGCAAGTTCCCTAAATAGTAAAGGATAGTTAGGAAGATAAAAAAAAAACAAGAAGTCAAGATTTCTAAGAGTTTCCAATAGACACAAGACGCCACAAATGATGTAAAAGTTCTAGATACCCAAACCCAAGCTCCTATGCAAATTAAATGAGTGACGTAAAGAAAAATGATTACCTACCTTAACCAAAGAATGCAATATATATATAAGACCCTAAACTACCCAGATCTCGAATTTTTCAGTAATACCGACTAAGGAAGTTATCCTGATAGAATCTATCTCATACCTATACAACATGAGTAATAGATTCTACCAGGACATAGAATACAGAGCAAAGACAACATTATCCATCGAGATGTAAATGCATATCCCAGCTTTTATCAGCATGACAAAGATAACTGTACAAAAGCCCAGTACTTGTAGTGTTATATTTTAAGGAAGAAATAGCAAATATTGAGGGATGGTTCACCCAAGAAGAGACCAATGAGACTTCTAAGGCCGGGCAAGAAAGAACCCAACCCAACCCAAGATGAACAAGTCCATAATACTGTTGAGAGCCCATAGATCATACTAACGTCAGTAGAAGTCCGTGTAAGTTTAAAAAGAAAGACGCGTGAGGTTGGAGACACTCAGGAGTTGACAAAAGTATTAGTACAAACAGTAAGATTAAATGGCAGAGTGGTAGCCTATAGCAAGAGCAGAGAGCAGAGAGCAGATAGCAGATATTTATAAAGTAACCAATAAGAATGAACCATCATTAGCCTCGACAGCACAACTTAGAGCCAAGAGATAGGATTTGGAAATAATAAAGAAGGGTACAAAAAAGGAGTTCAATACACTTAGTGATATAGGTAACATAGCTCAAAGACAACAACGTAAGTGGAAACTTCAGAATGGTTAATAAAGGTTGAGGATTTTAAGACATGAAGTATTCGATATAGATCCCACAGAATGAATAGTAATTCTTTCTTCCAGTAGCCCAACTATATTAATGATACAGATATTTAACAAGACTTGGAAAGAGTGTAGTCACCCCAACGTAGAGCCCAACAAGGAGTTGAACAAACAAAGAAGGGAATTTGACAGGATAGACAGATCACAAGATAGCATGATAGTCAAATCAAGAGGTTCAACAGAATCTAGGAAAGAACCATGAGATGCGTAGAAGGTCTAATGTAACAAAGTAAAAAAAAAAAGTCAAATGGAGTAATAACAAAGAGAGAATGATAGGAGTATGAAAGAGCAAGATCCTTAAGGAGGTTCTCAGTAAAGGGTAGTAAGATCAATAGTCGGAAATGAATCAGGAGTAAATTCGAAGAAGAAAATTCAGACAGTGAGATCACCACAACTGGAAAGGCTTCAGAACCAACCCCACCCTCCGAACCCTCGTTAGAAAACAACATCCAAGATGGACCTCGATATTCGCCTGAAGATACTCCCAGAAAAAAATAAATGCATAGTAGAAGGAGGCCGAAACATAAAACCTTCTGATTTAGTACAAGAGTAAAATAGAAGAGGAAAATAACTCTAAGTAAAAGATTTAGAAAAAAAGTTGGCTAGATAGAATGACGAAGAGAGAAAGTATTAGTCAAGTAGTGACATGAATACAAAAGAACCATAGCTAGACATGACTAGGGACATGTAAAAAATAATACCCCTCAAACAAGGAAGCAAAGATATCGATTAAAGAAGTTTCAGTATAAAATAGAGCATGAAAGAAGACAAAAAGAACATCAAGTGAAATATTTGCAAGTGGAACTGTAAAGATAAGATGACAATAGAAAAAATACTAGATAAACAATGATAGAGGTGTATAAATACCAAGATGGACTTTTGATGGTTAAGTTCAGAAGAACTACATAACGACTAGGAATGCTTGTATCAGTGATGAAATGAAACTAGGATTACATTAAATAGGAAAAAGAAGGAAGACAACGAGTATAACCGTATGTTCACTTCGCAACGCACCGCTATGAATAATGCTTAGACGACTTGAAATGAATTTATCGGGGTAAAAATGTAAGATGATCAAAGGAAACCAAGTATATGGATATTGTTGATACCAAGACAACACTTGACGAAATAAGACTATATGAATAAGAAAAAATGGAATAACCAGGCAATGAGAACAAGGCAATGCAATGATAGATAACCATATTCATATTAGCAATGAATTTAAATGAACGAGAAGAGTATGAACATTAACCAAAACTGAATCACAAGCATCGATGATAATAGTAAGGGATATAGTTTAAGAACCAGTGTACATATAGTTAAGCTTAAGATAAGTACCTTGTTCCAGTGGCTTTAGCCAATTAAGAAAGACCGTAAAAATTATGTCAAGAGTTAATAATTTGAAGTTAAGAGGTATTGGGGAAACCATGATGATAAAATTAAAGCATATGAAGAAATTTACCATGAGCTATGAGGTCAAATAGGCAGAGAGATGAGAATTTAAAGGACAAAGCTGTTAAACAGTTGAGGCTTAGTAAAGAGAGAAATAGAGTCTAATAGAGAAATAAGAGGAAGAATATTTTGATCAAATCAAGCGTGTGAAACCGAGGAAATATCAAGTACGATCAGTGGATATAGCGTCAATGACTACCTTGCATATAATTACCCCCGAATTAAGACAGAACGTGAAGGGGCCTAGCGATAAGAGATACAGGTATCCTTAAAGACGTAGGAGCATGTTTACGAAGGATTCATATTCATATTCAGTAAAAACATAGGATATTAGTATGATTTGGTATGATTATACTTCTTAATGATCAGATTGGAGATTAACGATTCAACTGGAGTAGTTGTGGGTACAACCGTGTTATCATTTGTGCATCAAATTCAATCAAGACCTTCCAAGTTAAGTGTGTTGAGGTAAAAGGAATAATAATAAGATGAGTGACTGTCTGGGAGATTCTAAGAAGTAATAACTCATTAGAGAAAAATAATGAGCAGAGGTGAAATACAGTCAATCATAAGAGATGAAATACTCCTAGTATATTTTTTGAACATCACGAATGTGTAGGATGAAATATAGATGAATTATGAATAATAAGTTTCGTGAAGGATTACACCTCTATGTATATAGTGTACGGTCATTCTTTCCACACGAGCAAGAAGGTTTCCAAAGGAATTTCCAAAGACTAAGCTTTTAGTTATAAATCGAATAGAGTATACCAGGATAAGAGATTTCCATAAATGGTAGTATTGAGTTCTTGAGAAGAATAACAGAAAGCAAGTAAAGGAAGATAAGAGTAGCAGAGATCATATATCTTCAAACTAAGACGAACCTACGAAGCTGAATATCAGAAGGGATTCGAGGACGAATCCTATTTAAATGGGGGATAATTTGCAACACCCCGGTAATCTTGATGACTATTACGATTGGGACGAATGATATATGATATAAGTAATCATGTTTGAACACGTCTATATTCATGAAATGACTTTGTGTACATTCGACAAATTCCTTGCGGTTCCTATACTGAATTTATTCCAAGATTAAATCCAGACATCCCGTGGTATTTTGGTCGTAATATTTTCATACGATCTCCGATTTTTATGAACTTTATATCATCGAAAAGCTAAGACCAAGACCTAACTGTTGGATATTTTTCTAAATTCGAATAAAAAATAAGTCACATATTGAGATTTCCGTGACTATTATAGTAAATTCGAGTGAGATCTAGAATGGGGTGAGGTGGCACAATCTTGTCCACTCTTTTCATCACAAAAATCAGCCTTTTCTCTATAAATATAACACTTTCCATCATCCCTCTCAAAAGAAAAAAACGTAAATAGCCTAGAAAATTCTTCCCCAAATTTCTTCATCTCTCATTACCATTCTTGAAGGTTGAGGTGATAATCTCAAGCTCATTCATCAAGTGGGTAAGCTTCTAACTCTTTTTCTTTCATTATTTTTTAGTTTGGGCAAAGGAACTAGAGCTCTAAATTTGCACCTTGTATGCCCTAGAGTTTGAAGTGGCTCAAATGACTTTGAAAGTGTTGTTAGAATGCATTATTGGAAGTGTCTTGATAGTAATAGCATAGAATGGAGTCTTTATGTGTTTAAATGAGTTGGGGGGATTGTCTATTGAGATTTGATGGTTTTTTAATAAATGATATTGTGTTTGGGTTGATAATATAAAATGGTTTTTGGCAAGTTGAGTGGGAGTTTAGATAGCAGTATTGGAATTATTTAGGCTTTGTCATGGAAGAAGTGAAGAATAACCTTGAAAATGGGCGAACGTCGCGATGCCAATGGGCTTGTGTCACGATACGTATGTAACATCCCCCTCTAGAAGATGCTACCGGCAGGGAATAGGCTGACCTATCCCCCTAAGCCTCTAACTATCTCACTATGATCATCATCACTAACTCTTCTCAAATTACTGTCCCATGCATAGAGACCATTACCCTGACTCAAACGACCTGAAATGAAACTCAATACAGATAAATGTATATCCAATATTACTTTCCTTTACAACTTTATTCATAAACATTTTAACTCTATACAATGACCGAATGCAATACCAATGACAGTTACATGACTTCACATTGACTCTAACTGAACTATCTCCCTTTTGACTTGACCTGGTGGACTCAACACCCTAGTGACTGCCATCAGTAACCCTCCTCTCGAGCTCGTCCTCTGGTTATACTTGTAAAAAAAACACCAGAAGTGGGGGCTTAGATGGTTTGAACGACCTAGTGGTGGGCAGTTGAAAATAGGAACTAAAATGCTCTTTGAAAACCCATGGTTCTAAAACCAACTTTTATCTCAAAGAAATCTTCTTTCTGAAATCTCTTTCCTTATCTGAAAATAATTCCCTTTCTGGAAAACTTTTCTAAAAATTGCTTTTGGTCTATAAATCTCTGAAATTCTCATAATACGGTTTCTTATGAAAACTCTTTCTTAAAAATATTTTTTCTGCAAGTCTGTCTCTGAAAATCCATATCTGAAAATTTGTTTATGAAAATCTATATATGAAATCTGAATATCTGGGGCATGGGGGCGTTACGTACCACCGTCCCCCATATATAAAATATGGCGCTTGGGAGCGTCCCCGCATACGGAAATATCTAGTGGTCTTGGGGCGTAACGTATCGGCGTCCCCCAAGCCACAAATCCGGAGCCGGGAGTGTGGATTTATGCTACCCTCCTGACTCAGAATCTGTGATCCAGGGGCATCAGTCATCCCTAGTCCTAAATTGCATATGCACACGATATTTGTAACCGTCTATTCCATATCTGAGTCAAGTTACATACTGAGGTGGGTTTTTCTCTAATGCCTCTAAAAATCATGAAACTCAAGCTTTTGAAATCATTCTTTCTAAAACATCTTTAATTTTAAAACATATGTAATAAAACTTTGACAAACATCTTATGTGCGGAAAAGTAAGTTTGATATAAAAAAAAGTTAAATAAAATCAGTTTGAGAAAATGGTCCACACACAGATTTGAAATCTGGCTGACATTACTTTACTTCGGCGTAGGAAATTACAGTTCCTGCAACAATCTATAATTGGTACACTTGATTAGAACATAGTTGAGGAATTTCTTAATTTAAGAAAATGCTATCACTATATAGCGTGTTATGTCCGTGTCATAATATAATGTATGTACGCGAGATGATATGAGACCCTTAGGGTGGCCTATAATATGCTAGGGTGAAACTGGAATGAACTAAAACTGGTTCTAGGAAAATTCTGATCACACATTGCGACGCTGTCCTTTGGGCGTCGCGACGCTCACATGTGCAAATGAACTAGTGTGCATCATCTGCTCCCAAATCACGACACAAGGGTTGGGCGTTGTGATGTTAAGTGCTAAGCATCGCGATGTCCACCAAACAAGGACGAGATAGTGAGCTTCCTCTACTTTCTGCGTCGCGACGCAAGTCCTTGGGCATTGCGACGCTCACATTCCAGAACCGAATCAGGGAAAATTTTCCAGTATGTGTCACGACACCGGGGGTGCACATTGCAACGCCATCCTATTTTTCAAGATCCAACACTTACTTCCCAATGTCTAACTTACCCAAATGTATCTCCAACACCCCCACACTACAACTATACACAAATAATTCTTCAATTTCAATATTCAAGCATGTTAAACCAACACTCCATCATCAATTTAACTCTTTAATCTCATAACTCCAACTTAGCTCAATGCTTATCATTAATAAATTAGACCATTTCATTAACAAAAAGTCCATATCTTAGTTGTTTATCTAATTTAATGCAATCACTAACATGCCAATCATACTAACATAACATCATCTTATGAAAATTCTAGAACTTTAGTCTTAGGTCAAGTTTCTTTACCTCGACTTATTTGATTTTCTTCATCCTCCAAGCCTTTTAAGCTTTTTACATCTCTTCTTGGCTTGTAGTATATGCTCTTCTTTGGGTTTGAAAAGGAAAATGTCATCCTCTCTATCTTTCTCCCTTCATTTCTTCTTTTTCTTCTCTTCTCTTTCTCTCCTACGATTTTCTTCTTTCCATTTCTAGTGATGTATGAATAGTAGCCCTTTTTTATACTATGGACTTATTTGGCTAATTTGAATAATTTTTTAATTGAAAAAAAAATCAGAAATTTGGCGAGAAATATAGAATTCTCTAAGTAGGTTCGCATATACTATTCATTTAAATTTTTGAGTTATATTTTTGAGCTGTTTCTGGTTCGAATTTGGAAAAATATTCAATGCGGAAGTTGTAGATCTTTGTCTTAGATTTTTGACGATATAAAATTCATAATAATCGAAAATAGTATGAAAAAGTTACAGCCAAAATACCAAGGGCTGTCCGGATTTAATCTTGGAATTAATTTCATATCGGAACTACAAATAATTTACTGACTGTTCAAAAGGTCATTTAATGAGTGTATACATGTTCGAACATTATTTATATCTTATATCATGTGCCCAATAACATAATAGTCGTTAGGATTATCTGGGTGTTATAAATTCTCCCCCTCTTAAATAGGATTCGTCCTCGAATCCCTTCTGATGCTGAACTTCTTAGGTCCGTCTTGATTTGAAAATATCTGTTCCCTACTATGACTTCTGGAAATCCCTTATCTTGATATAATCTATTTGATTTTTGTAGCCAAATACTTATTTCTTGGAAATTCCTTCAGCAATCCTTTTTCTTATATGGAAATGTAGTCAATGTAATACACATATTGTCTAAACAGAAATATATATTTCTTCACATATAGTACTTCTACATCTCTAAGGATACTTATATCTCATGTAGCCAAGTCTCGTCTCATTTTTCCTTGATTCTGGGTAATTATTTACAAGGGTTATCCTTGATGCTATTGTACTGATCACACTGGATACCTTTTTGGTTAATAAACATACGTATTCTTCATCTTACCTTAACAGCTGTCTACAAAATACCTCTTTCTATGCTGGCACATACTGCTCTAAGGTTCTAAAGTTTTTAATGGATAATCCTTGAATTCTTATCTGAGAGGTAATCACTTATCTATAGTCCGTGAACTTTCTATTAAGTACTTTGTACAACTGTCATGTTATGATATTTGTTATATATCATTGTAATCTCATTTCTAACCCTCTAGTTATACTCAACACCCTCTAATTCGATTACCTATGCGAGTTATCAGTTCTAATATGATATTTCTTAGGACCTTTCAGACGGTCATTCCTATGGCATATCTTATTTACCCATAGCAGGCTCAACAACTAATCTGACCTTATTAAGTATACCTTCGGGTTCTTCTGAGTTGGCACTTTTAAGTTTCCCGAAATACTAGTATTTTTAATGGTTTCTGACTTAACCTTGAGATAAAATATACAAGAGAAATTTTTGTCGCCATTGCCAATAATCATACATGATGCTTCCTTAACTCCATATTCTCGATCTAATCTTGACATTCATTCTCATAACTTATCTATTTAGCTATTCCCTTCTTTTTGCTAAGTTTCAACTAGTATTACTTCCGACCTTCACGTTCTCATGCCTCTATCTATCTCTGGAGCTCAGGACTTCACAACTTATGACCAATCTCTTCATGTGATTCTGGCTTACTATTAACGTTGACGTTGGCGACTTGGTTTTGGTTAATGTTCTTACTCTTCTCTTACCTTAAATTCATTGCTAATATGAATTCAGTTATCCATCTTTTGGCACTGTTTTGTTCTTCTTGCCTAGTTATCCCAATACCCCTTATTCCTACATTCTTATTTCATCAAATGTTGTCTTGGTATCAATAATATCCATATACTTGGTTTCCTTTGGCCATCTTACGTGTTACCCTAATAAATTCATTTCAAGTCATCTAAGCATTATACTTGATATCTTTCTTCTACTTCATATCTAATGTAAATTCATTTCAAGTCATCTAAGCATTATACTTGATATCTTTCTTCTACTTCCTATCTAATGTAAATTCAGTTTCATTTCTTTACTGACGTAGGCATTCCTAGTCATTTTATAGTTCTACTGGACTCACCATCAAAAGTCCATATTGGTATTGATGCACATTTTTTATGGTTTGTCTAGTATTTCTTTCCCATTGTCGTCTTATCTTGACAGTCCCACTTTCAAATATTTTACTTGTTGTTCATTTCATCTTCTTTGATGCTTTATTCTATACCTGAAACTCTATGGTTTATGTCTTTGTATCTTCATCTTAAGGATATTATCTCCTACATGTCCCTGGTCATATCTAGCATTGGTTCTCTTGTATTCTTATCATTGTTTATTGCTTTACTAATATTTTCTCTCTTTATTGTTTCATCTAGATAACTTCTTTTTCAAATCCTTTACCTATAGGTATTTTCCTCTTCAGTTTTGTTCTTGTACTATATCTGAAGGTTTTACGTTTCGACTTACTTCCACTGCACATTCATTTTTTGTGGGAGTATCTTAGGGCGAATATCAAGGTTTTTCTTTGTTATTGTTGCCTAACAAGGGTTGGGAGGGCAGTAGTTAGTCCTGAAGCCTTTTCGATTGTGATGATCTCACTGACCATCCTTGTTGTATTTTCATGTGCTACTCATCTAGAAGCCTAAGACTCTCGTGTTTACTGGTGTTGGCTCCCACACTAAGGTACTTATGCTCGATACTATCTGAATTATCTCTTTCAGTTATACTCCCGATTATTTTCCGTCTATTGATCTTACTACGCTTTACTGAGAACCTTCTTAAGGGTCACTCTCTCTCAAAGTCTTACTATACTTCCTTTTGTTATTCTTTCTTATGAAGTTTACCCTGTTAATTAGATTTCCTCCTTATCTCGGTCTCTTGAACTCCTTACATCTTTACTCCCCTGGGAACTCCATCAACTCTGATCGTTTAGGGCATCTCTATTAAAAATTTTGGTTAAGGTGCTATTCTTCTACTAGTTCTTCCATCCCAGTATAATAAGACTCTTTACAAGTCATATACTATAATCCTGAAAATCGCTCTCTCCAGTTCCTTCGCTCTTTTGTGTCTTTACTCCCTTAAGGCTTCCAGTTCTACGTTGACTTCTAGATTTGGCTTGACTTACTGTGACTTCAAACTGTTATATCTCATATAGAATATTCTCATCTTATGATTCTTATCTATGTTCTATTGAACTTATTGGTTTGGCCATCTAGCCGTCTCGCGATCCGTCTATTTTGTCAAATACTCTTCTTTACTGGTTCTTTTCTTTACTAGCTTTAAGTTAAGAGGTGAGTACTGTTGGACAATTATTACGCATAGCATCATTATTTTGTAAAGGACATGGTGTTCTTGTACAAAATTAACTATGTGACAAAGGAAATTGCTCTTTTATCATTTTTTAATTAGATTACTCGGATATATAAATGATAAAAGTCCTTATGATTAGTTCCGGATTAATAAGATATGAGACAATATTAAACCATGAAAGGTTTAATCATTAAATATCCATAGTCGTAGTATTATCGAGACTGGACATCGATAATGCGAAATAGGCTATTATCGCACTTGTGCGCGTTATGGAAGCTTAACGGCATAGTTCTCATATATTTAAGTATTGGATACTTATACAAGTGTGATAGGAGGTTCTGTTTACCGATGGTAGAGGAACAGCTTCGCTCTGGATAGACCCCTCGGAATCCCATTGGTAGTATGACTATCTGTCTATGGGAATCCGAATCAGGGTAGGTGTATTTGGTTTTAACCTGAGACTTGCATCGCTAATACTTGTGACAATCAGTACGGTTTGGGTTTGGTTGTCCGAGGCTTTAACAGGTTCTGTGTACGCCTCTTCTGGGTTTACTAAGAATCGTAGTGTATTGGGTGTGATGTTAAGATGGAAGTATCACTTCATTCATAAGGAGATGATGATCACGTAGGATACGAAACTAGTACTCTTAAGTACTACAGTCATCGGGATAATATGACTAGGTCATGATTATCCGATTATAGAGACTAGTTGCCAGTGATCTGATATATGCTTCGTATGGGACAGACACAATTCCAGCCCCAGGCCTAACATGTGACATCCGAAATTGGACTGTAATACGCAATACTTAGAATGCTACGCCTGATAAAGATTATATATTCCTTTAAAGAATATTTCTGGAGAATTGGGTAGGCACGGTGCTTTTCTAGAAGCCAACCATGTCTTGTAAATCGGTAAGAACGTGGTACCGGGTACGCACGTGTTCGGAAAGTCCGATGACCGTATTTACTACCAACATATCCAGGGATCTCTTGGGTCGCTTCCCGAAGATTCACTAATGACATTTGACTCGAACAGAATTAATCTAGGTTTAATTATGAGAGAGAAAAATTAATCTGGGATTAATTACGGCAAGAATTAATCTGGGGTTAATTGCGTCGAGAATTCATCTGGGATTAAATTCGTCGAGAAGAGAGAACACGATTAATTTGGAATTAATCGGTAAAATAAATTTAATAGTGAAATTGGATTTTTCTATTTTATTTATTTGGGCTAAAATAATATATTAGATATATTAATTGAAATTAGATTTCAATGCGGAATTAAAATTGGATTTTAATTCGTACGAACGAATTAATTTAGAATTAATTAATAAGCGACTTTCGTAATAATTTTACGATGCATTATTATTTAATTAAATTGGATTTAATTAAGTCGCGACAGAAAAATTCTTTTAGTCGGATTAAACGAACCCGAGCCCGAAGTTTGTAGTTTAACCCATCTTGAATTTTGAATTTAAGTGTGGGACCCACCAACTTACATCACTAGTCATTTTAGTTGATGGAAGTGGTTGAGAGCTTTTATGATAGCTTCTCCAACACACTTTGTTTTTGTTTTGCTTTTGGAAAAGCATATACACATTTTGACAAGTCAACTTGTGCAACACCTTTTTGTTTTAGAAACAAAAATAACAAAAACACAACTTATCTCCTTCATTTCCTCTCCTAGGACGATTCTTTGCTTCTCTTTGAGGGCAATTTTTCTTTCAAAAATTCAAGCTTGCTAGCATATTTAGAGTCAAAAGAAGGTGATAGGGAAACTCACCCATGAGTTTGGAACAACATACAAAGCTTGGAGCTTCCACACATCCATGGAAAAGTTTTGAATCTCATCCGATCAAAGTAAGTTTTTCCGCAACTCTCTTTGATTTATTCACACACAAATCATCTTAGAGATCTTTGGCATGTTCTAGGAACATTTACAATGGTATCAGAGCCATCCTAAGTTTGATTTGAATTCTAGGGTTTATGGACTTTAATTTGGGGATTTTGTGTTTGGAGCATGATTTGCCTAAATTGGTTGTTGGGTTATGTTTGTATGATGATGAATTGGATTTGTGCATCTTTGATTTTGTGAAAAATTGATTGGATTAATTTTCCCCAAAATATACCCCTTGGCCGAGTATAAACCCTAGTTATATCACAGTGATTTTTTTTTTTGAATTTAGACCATTGGATATGTTTAAAGCATGGAATGAATATTGATTGTTGATTTAATTTGATTGAAATCAAAATTGGATATTATTTCCCTAAATTGCCGTGAAACCATAGCATGTTTTAGAATTGATTTTGCTTCAATTTATGTTGGACATTAATTGGAAATATTGAGCATGATTAATTTGATTAATTAGTGTTTTGGAAATGTTAGATTAGTTGATTAATTATGTTAATTACACTTGAATTGGATTAATATGTAATTTGGAATAATGTATTAATTTAATTATTGTAATTGGGCTTAATGGGCTTGGTTGGGCCAAGTTTTGTTTAGGACAATTGGGTTGGATCCAATTGGGCCTAAAACCATTTCCATAAAGTCCAAATATGACAATTGGGCCTTTAAATAATTTAATTGAGCCTAATGGGCCTAAATTGATTTTTTGGCAAAGGGTGATTCCTTATTGGGCCTTGGCATCTTGGGTTTGATCCATAATGGCCAAAGCCTATGCCTAAAGAATTATTTAAAAGCTCATTGGAATTTAATTAAATAATATTGGATACTAATTAGGCCTTTGAGACCCATGAAGATTGGATTTGGAATCCAAGTCTAAAAGGCACTATTAAAAGTGTAATTATTTAATTTGGAATTAAATATGAATTAGTATTGGATACAATTTAAATTGGATTTAAAATTGTAGTTCGATATAATTCAAGAATACGTACTTGGAGTACTTATTCTTAAACGAGTTGGACTCGCGCAAATCAAATCGTTGTTTGAACATTGGATGGTCATTAATTCAAATATTAATTAATTGGATTAGATTTATTGAATAACATGCTTTGTGTGAATACATGGATGCATTGTATGAATAATGTATATCAGATGGATATCAATTTTGGAAATTATTGTAATAAATTTAGAATTTATTAAATTTGACATGCATGTCCAGCCTATTATCTCTATTCTCTTTGTATTTCTCTTCTCACCAATTCCCCTCAATGTAAATGAGGTTTCTTTAGAAGTATTATGTAATTGGGTAGAAATAAGAATAGTGCTAGCGGGAGAGAGAAAATAGAGATATTTGTTCTAGGAACAAAGTTTGTTATATATCCATCCGCATATCCTTATTAATTTATTCGCGCCTTATTATGCTTTTAGAATGTGTGCTTAAGGGTGTATGATGAGACCCAATCAAAGATAATAAATTGGTTGCCAATTTACGCGAAAAACCCTCATCAAATATTAAGTGTTTTTCCTTCCATTGAGTGGTTCTCTCTCAAGATCCAAGATTGGCATTGGTTTGTTGGCCAAAGTCAAGATCAATGTCCATCGCGGATGTGTTTGAACTACGAAAGCTTTGTTCTATATCGCATGTCTTGGGCGGTTGTGACTTGTTGGCCAAATTCAAGGTCACTTCTAGTTCATCGACGTGGATTACGAAGCTTTCCCACTGTCAATAGGTCATGCTTAACTGGAATCATTAAACTTGTTGAGCCAAAGCCAAGGCTTAGTTGATTCAGAGGAAAATTTTAGGAAATATATTGGATATATGTTTCGGACTTGGAGGTCCACCTACTGGATCTAGGAATTGGATGGAGTCCAATTGATCTTAGAGATCTACCTAGTTAAGTTTCATACAACTTATTGGCCAAAGTCAAGGTTGTGTGTTATTTAACGGGATCCTAGCCCACTAGGAAACTAGGTTTCCCGAGTACTCCACAGAGGGTTAGAGGCTCGCCGAAAAATAGTGGGAGGCTAGCATTAAATTTGCAATTTCGTTTAGATACTTGCCAATACGCGCTCTTTTATTTTTATTTATCGTTGTTATAAATATATATTAGTTGGACTAATATTGAATATTACTTTCTTTGAACAGTTAGACTGTACAATATGCTACTCCACTTGTAGTTGATTATATAGTTGGACTATAATAATCATTACATTTTGAGTGTACCCCAAATCGTTGATTGAATACTTGGACTATTGCAATCGAGATGGCTGGAAAGATTAGTGTTAGGGACATCATCATGGGCGACAATGTCTTTAACGGCTCCAATTTTCCAGATTGGGAAATGAATCTCAGGATAGTCCTGGGAGCTGAGAAGTTACTCTATTGGATAGAGAAACCTCTCGGGCCTGAGCCCGGAGTTGAGCAAATAGTAGAGCATGAGCTTTAGAAGACTCAATGTGATGATAAATTTAGTGCTCAATCTGTCATGCTTGCCGCAATGACTCCTTAATTTCGTTGTCAGAACAAAGGATTGGATCTTTATAGTATGATATTGAAATTGAAGGATCTTCATAGATCTAACCTTAGATCTCAGAAGTACGAATTGCAAAAGGAAGCTCTTTCACTCGCGTATGTCAGAGGGTACATCTTTCGAGCACTAGGTGTCACAGATGATTGCTGACATCGAACAGCTAGGTTAGCTGGGCATTACCTACGAGGCCGAGACTTCCATAGATTTGATTTTATAGTCTCTACCCGAAAGCTGGGGCGGGTTCATCTTGAACCAAGAGAAAACTCTTGTAGAGTTAATGGTTATGCTCAAGGAAGCAAAGCCAGAGCTTCCAAAATGGTAAGAAGCGCAAGACGCATTTTACTTCGACATCTCAGAAGGCCAAGGCTTGGCCGAAGGCTTCTGGGGGTGTGAAAAAAAAAGGGCAAAGGCAAAATCATCACAGTCTTCTGGGAAGACAAAGGACATATCCCAAGATGTCTGCCTAAACTGTGGCAAACGGGGTCACTAGAAGCGTGACTGCCGTATGGACAAGGCATACATGAAGGAAGTGAAAGCGAGCAAGGCTCTGACTTCAAGAATGTTTGTTATTGTAATAAACGTGTCCACTATTAGTTTTAAAATTGGATTTTGATACTAGATGTGGTACATACATATGTACTGATGTACGAGATCTGCTGACTAGCAGGAGACTGGCTTCAGAAGAGATCGAACTGCGAGTCAGAAATGAGACGAGAGTCGCTGTTTTGGCCGTGGGAACCTAAGTTTTAGAACTGCCCTTTGGGCATGTACTTAAATTTGGAAACTGTTATAATGTACCTAGTTTGACTAGAAAGATTATCTCTATATCTAGTTTAACCCGTTGCGGGTATACCTTTATGTTCCAGAACACTGGATGTTTTGTTTATAAAGAAGATATTGAGATATACACTTTAGATGTGAATAACAATATTTATATTTTGAATATAAACAAATCTCAAACATATAACATGACAAATAAATGGCTCAAATTGAATTAATCAGATGAGACTTATTTGTGGCATTGTTGTTTGGGATACATTAACAAGACTCGTATATCCGCACTTTCGAAGAGTGGATACTTGGACGGATTTGATCCTAATTCAAATGATGTATGCAAATCTTGTTTATTAGGCAAATTGCTTAAAACACCTTTTAGCGGTAAATGGTGTACGTGCCACCGAGCTGTTTACCCTCGTTCATGGTGATGAATTTGGGCCCATGTCTAGCTATGCTAGAGGTGGTTATGAATACTTTGTAACCTTTACAGATGTTGCATCGCGTTATGGTTATGTGTATCTTATGAAACACAAATCGGAAACTTTTGATAAAATTCAAAGAGTTTCGACACGAAGTAGAAAAACAGACGGGCAAAAGTATTAAGATATTACAGTTGGACCACAATGGAAAATACTTGAGCAATAAGTTTCTCAATTACTTGAAAGAGTATGATATTCTTTCACAGTGGACTCCTACCGGAATACCTCAATTGAGTGGTGTGTCCGAACGGAGAAACCGAACTTTGTTGGACATGGTAAGGTTAAATGATGAGTTGCTCTGAGCTACCAATTTCCTTCTAGGGATACGCATTGAACAATGCAATACTTATTTTGAATAAGGTTCCGTCAAAGTCTGTTGGACAGACTCTGTATGAAATATGGACAGGAAAGAAACTGGGTTTCACATTCCTGAAAATTTGAGAATGCTGGGGATATGTTTGGATGATACCAAACTACAACCCAAATTGGATAAGTGCCCATTATGTAATTGGTTATCCTAAGGAAACTAATTCCATAACTCACAAGAGAACAAAGAAATTTGTTGCTCTCCATGCGATTTTCCTTGAAAGAGGATTTCCTAAATGTAGTGGTAAGTGGGAGGAAAGTAAAACTTGATGAAAATCAGAGTGATACTGTTCCAGGCACTGATCCCTCACGGAACACGAACAGTTCATCAGGGATGAGACTGTTCCATAATCTTCTAATACACAAGAACCGCGTAGGTCGGATGAGTCAGAAAATAACCTGAAAGGTATGGGTTTCTGATCTCACCTAATGTGGATGTTAATCTTATTGAGGATAATAAACTGACTATGTATGAGGAAACGATACAAGGTGTCGACTCCTGTTTATGGCAAAATGCCATGAAGTTCAAAATAGATTCTATGTATACCAACCAAGTTTGGATACTGGTTGATGTACCAGAAGGCATTGTGCCTATTGGTAGTAAATGATTCTTCATGGTGAAGACACACATGGATGGCAACATACAAACGTACAAAGCTGGGCTTATAATGAAAGGGTATCGTCATCAATATGGTGTTGATTACGACGAAACCTTTTACCCGTTGGCATGATTAAATCCATTCGGATAATGCTTGCTAATGCTGCATATTTCGATTATGAAATATAGCAGACAGACATCAAAACTTCTTTCCTTAACGGAAACCTTTTGGAGGATGTTTACAATATCCTGACGGTTTTGTCGTGCCGAAACATGCAAACAAGGTTTGCAAGTTAAATCGATCCATTTATGGATTGAAGCAAGCATTGTGTTCTTGGAACCAACGTTTTGATGAGATCATAATGGTATATGGTTTCATTCAAAACGAAGATGATTCTTGTGTAAATAAGAAGGTTAATGGGAGCGCACTGACAATGATTGTCCTATTCGTTGATGATGTATTACTTCTTAGCAATGACATTCCCATATTAAAATCGGTGAAAGCTTGGATTTCTTTAAAATTTTCTATGAAATACTTAGGAGAGACAACCTTTATTCTAGGAATAAGGATCTACTAGGATAGATCTAAAAGTGCTGGCACTCTTCGAGAACCCGTACATTGAAAGATATGTACGTGACCTGGTGTCTCATATGCTTTGAGCATGTGGAGTCACAATCAGACCGATCCAGGTGATGGTCACTGGATTGATGTTAAGAACATCCTTGAGTATCTTAGACGAACTAAGGATGCATTCTTAAAACATGGAGAAGGAGAACTTGAAGTGACTATGTTCATCGTTGCAAGTTTCCAAACCGATAAAAATGACTTTAAGTCGCAATCAGGGTACGTAAATTTATTTGAACAACGGAATAGTGAGCTGGAAATCTTCCAAGCAAGCTACTATTTCCGATTCAATAAAAGCGGATTATATTGCTGCAGTTGAGGCAGCAGAAGAAGCATTTTGGGTCTATAAAATTCCTAATTAGATTAAGAAGTAGTTCTGTTAGCAGCTGAGCTAGGCTACAACACAGGCTAAAGAATTACGATCTCATCAACGATCCAAGTATGTACTTCGACGGTTTTATCTGATTCATGAGATCATACATCGTGGTGATCTGATGATCGAATAAATCGCATCAGATGATAACCTTGTAAATCCGCTGGTGAAAGCGATATCTCAGCATAAGCATGAGCGACCCGTACATAGTTCACGTGTCGGACACTTGAGTTATTGGCTATAGGCCAAGTGGGAGATTGTTGGACAATTATGACCCATAGCATCACTATTTTGTAAAGGACATGGTGTTCTTGTACAAAATTAACTATGTGACAAAGGAAATTGCTCTTTTATCATTTTGTAATTAGATTACTCGGATATATAAATGATAAAAGTCCTTATAATTAGTTCCGGATTAATAATATATGAGACAATATTAATCCATGAAAGGTTTAATCATTAAATATCCCTAGTCGTAGTATTATCGAGACTGGACATCGATAATGCCGAATAGGCTAGTATCGCACTTGTGCGCGTTATGGAAGCTTAATGGCATAGTTCTCATATATTTGAGTATTGGATACTTGTGCAAGTGTGATATGAGGTTCTGTTTACCGATGGTACGAGAACATCTTCGCTCTAGATAGACCCCTCAGAATTCCATTGGTAGTATGACTATCTGTCTATGGGAATCTGAATCAGGGTAGGTGTATTTGGTCTTAACTTGAGACTTGCATCGCTAATACTTGCGACAATCAGTACGCTTTGGTTTTGGTCATCCGGGGCTTTAACAGGTTCTGTGTACGCCTCTTCTGGGTTTACTGAGAATCGTAGTGTATTGGGTGTGATGTCAAGATGGAAGTATCACTTCAGTCATATAGAGATTATGATCATGTAGGATACGGAACTAGTACTCTTAAGTACTACAGTCATCGGGATAATATGACTAGGTCATGATTATCCGATTATAGAGACTAGTTGCCAGTGATCCGATATATGTTTCGTACGGGGCAGACACAATTCCAGCCCTGGGCCTAGCATGTGACATCTGAAATTGGATGGTAATACGCAATACTTAGTATGCTACGCCTGATAAAGATTATATATTCCTTTAAAGAATATTTCTGGAGAATTGAGAGGCACGGTGCTTTGCTAGAAGCCAATCATGTCTTGTAAATCGGTAAGAATGAGGTACCGGGTACGCACGTGTTCGGATAGTCCGATGACCGTATTTACTGCCAACATATCCAGGGATCTCTTGGGTCGCTTCCCGAAGATTCACCGATGACATTCGACTCGAACAGAATTAATCTAGGATTAATTATGGGAGAGAAAAATTAATCTGGGATTAATTACGGCAAGAATAATCTGAGATTAATTATCAGAGAAATAATTAATCTGGGATTATTGCGTCGAGAATTTATCTGGGATCAAATTCGTCGAGAGGAGAGAACGCGATTAATTTGGAATTAATCGGTAAAATAAATTTAATAGTGAAATTGGATTTTTCTATTTAATTTATTTATTTGGGCTAAAATAATATATTAGATATATTAATTGAAATTAGATTTCAATGGGGAATTAAAATTGAATTTTAATTCGTGCGAACGAATTAATTTAGAATTAATTCAGAATTAATTCGTAAGCGACTTTCGTAATAATTTTGCGAGGTGTTATTATTTAATTAAATTGGATTTAATTAAGTCACGACAGAAAAATTCGTTTAGTTAGATTAAACGAACCCGATCCCAAAATGTGTAGTCTCACCCAACTTGAATTTTTAATTTAAGTGTGGGACCCACCAACTTACATCACTAGTCATTTTAGTTGATGGAAGTGGTTGACAGCTTTTATGATAACTTCTCCAACACACTTTGTTTTTGTTTTGCTTTTGGAAAAGCATATACACATTTTAACAAGTCAACTTCTGTAACACCTTTTTGTTTTAGAAACAAAATAACTAAAACACAACTTATCTCCTCCATTTCCTCTCCTAGGCCGATTCTTTGCTTATGTTGGAGGGCAATTTTTCTTTCAAAAATTCAAGCTTGCTAGCACATTTAGAGTCAAAAGAATGTGATAGGGAAACTCACCCATTAGTTTGGAACAACATACAAAGCTTGGAGCTTCCACACATCCATGGAAAAGTTTTGAATCTCATCCGATCAAAGTAAGTTTTTCTGTAACTCTCTTTGATTTATTCACACACGAATCATCTTAGAGATCCTTGGCATGTTCTAGTAACAGTTACAAGTACATGCATTGTACAGAAATCTGTGAATATGTATTTCTGTTATTTACTTAAGTTCGGCGATGGTCTGGTTAGGTGTCTATACACTTACTAGAGTCGAGACTACTGGAAGGAAGAGTTGTCATTCGTTCTGCCAGGACCTGGGTCAACTACTCCATGTCTTAGGGTTTTACAACTTTTATCACCTATTCTGAGGTCTCCATTATAGTTTCAGTCTTCAAGTTATATTATCTATGTTACTATACGTAATAAACTTCTTTGTTACTTTTCGCACCTCCCTTTAATATCTCCACACCATATTTCTTGGTTTTAAATTATACTGCTGAGGTTAGTGCTGGTTCATTCTTCTTAACTTCTTTCTAGACTTCTGCTCTCTACTCTTTCTATAGGCTACAACTGTGTCATTTATCCTTACTGTCTGTAGTGGTACCTTTGTAAACTGTTGAATATCTCTAATCTCATGGGTCTGTCCTTTTAATCTTTAATGAATTTCTACTAGTATTGACCTGATCTATGGATTCTACTACGTTTGGTCTATTATGTTGACTTCGACTAGTATTGTAAGCCTCGTGCTGACTTGCCTAGATTCTTTGACTATACTGGGTTCTCTTCTTTTTAACTTCGAAGGCTTCCTTAATCCTTTTCTGGGTGATCCATCTCCCAATGTCTTCCGTTTCTATCTTAGGATAAACTCTCATCGGGCTTCCCTACGGTTACCTTTATCTATGCTGGTAGAGGCTAGGGCAATCATCTCACGTCTCGACGGATATCAATGTCCTTGATCTGGTACTATGTATGCTGGTATAGTCTATTACTCATGTAAGGTAGGTATGAGATAGGCTCCGTCAGGACAACTTCCTTAACCGGTATCACTAAGCGGTGAGAATCTGGGTAACTTAGGGTCGTATCTATGTCGGGTTTCTTGGCTGAGGTAACTAATCATTTCTCTTTACGACCTTCATTTTACTTACTCAGTGGTCTGGGTTTTTGTATCTAGATCTTTTACATCCTTTGTGATATCTTGTGTTTTCTGGAAACTCCCCTAACTAATTCTGATTTCTTACTTCTCTTATTTTTCTGACTATTTTCGTTATTCTGGGAAACTTGCTATTTCTACGAGGTGCTTAAAGGCTATTAGATCTACCGTGAGGAATTTTTATGAGAAGGAAATGAATCTTATTTGGAAAGAAGGAACTCTACTCAGATTTATCTAGCATCTCTTATTCTTGCTCAGACTTACACTATTGTCTTTACTACTATAGGTTCTGGTATTTCCTTTTTTTATCTGTTTTTGTATCTTTACCACTAATTGCTTCTGGTTGCTCTGAGCATCTATACATCATACTTTTATTATATCTTTCTCTTCTCACTCCTTTAGGTAAATATTCTCAGAACCTTACTATCTATTCTTATAACTTGTCTTAAATTCCTGTTATTAAACGAAGATGACTACAGAAGGATTCTCGGCTGGAACAAAGGTTACAATAACTTTATTAGGAATAAAATTCAGATAACCTTAGGACTACTTAGTAACTTTTCTATGAGACTTGAGGACGTACTCGAGGATCGGATACTACAGAGGTAATGCCTCGCATACGAGTATCTCGGACATACTATGTATACAATACCCTAGCACTATATCCACTGCGGCCACTGACTCCCTAGACCATGCTCTGATACCATCTTTTAACATCCCCTCCAAGAGATGCTACCGACAAGGAATAGGCTGACCTATCTTTGTAACATCCCCCTCTAAGAGATGCTACTGGCAGGGAATAGGCTGACCTATCCCCCAAAGCCTCTAACTATCTGACTGTGATCACCATCACTAACTCTCCTCAAATTACTGTCTCATGCATAAGGACCATTGCCCTGACTCAAATGACATGAAATGAAACTCAATATTAATAATTGTATATCCAATTACTTTCCTTTACAACTTTTTCTTCATAAACATTTTAACTCTATACAATGACCAAATGCAATACCAATGACTGTTACATGACTTCACTTTGACTCTTACTGAACTCTCTCCCTTTTACTTGACCTGGTGGACTCAACACCCTAGTGATTGTCATCAGTATCCCTCCTCTCGAGCTCGTCCTCCAATTATACCTGCAAAACAAAACACTTGGAGTGAGAGGTTAGATCGTTTGAATGACTTATTGAGTGGACAGTTTAAAATAGGAACTAAAATGCTCTTTGAAAACCCATGGTTCTAAAACCAACTTTTATCCCAAACAAATCGTCTTTTTGAAATCTCTTTCCTTATCTGAAAATATTTCTCTTTCTGGAATTTTTTTCTGAAAACTACTTTTGGTCTATAAATCTCTAAATTTCTCATAAAACAGAATCTTATGAAAACTCTTTCTTAAAACCATCTTTTCTGCAAGTTTGTCTCTTAAAATCCATATCTGAAAATATGTTTCTAAAAATCTATATCTGAATATCTGGCGCATGGGGGCATTATGTACTGCCCAGTCCTGAACTGTGTGTGCACACGATATCTGTAGTAGTCAATTCCATATCTGAGTCAAATTACATACTGATGTGGTTTTTCTCCCATGCCTCCAAAAATCATGAAACTTAACCTTTTGAAATCATTCTTTCTAAAACATCCTTAATTGTAAAAGATCTGTAATAAAACTTTGGCTAACGCCCTATGTGTAGAAAAGTAAGTTTGATATCAAAACAGTTAAATAAAATCAGTTTGAGAAAATGGTCCACTCAGATATTTGAAATCTGACTAACATTACTTTACTTCAGCATAGGAAATTGTTGTTCCTGCAACAATCTATAATTGGTACACTTGATAAGATCATAGGCTGAGAAATTTCTTAATTTAAGCAAATGCAATCACTACATGGCGTATCATGCATGTGTCATAATATAATGTATGTATGTGAGCTGATATGAGACCCTTAGGTTGGCCTATAACATGCTAGGGTGAAACTGGAATGAACTAAAACCGGTTCTGGGGAAATTCTGATCACGCGTCATGACGTTGTCCCCTGGGCGTCGCGACGCTCACACGTGCAAATGAACCAGTGAGCATCCTCTACTCATGTATCGTGAAGTAAGGCTTGGGCGTCGTGACTCCCACAGGCGTCGCGACGCTAAGTGCTAAGCGTCGCGATATCCACCAAACAGGGATGAGACAGTGAGCTTTCTCTGCTTACGGTATCATGACACAAGTCCTTGAGCATCGTGACGCTCATATTCTAGAACCGAATCAGGGGAAATTTTACAGTAAGCGTCAAGATGTCGAGGTTGTGTGTCGCGACACCAACTTGTTTTTCAAGATCCAACACCTACTTCACAATGTCTACTTACCCAAACGTATCTCCAACACCATCACACTACAACTATACACAAACAATTCTTTAACTTCAATATTCAAGCATGTAAAACCAACACTCCATCATCAATTTAACTCTTTAATCTCATAACTCCAACTTAGCTAAATGCTAAAAATTAATAAATTAGACCATTTCTTTAACACAAAATCCATATCTTAGTTGATTATCCACCTTAATGCAATCACTAACATGCCAATCATACTAACATAACATCATCTTATAAAAATACTATAACTTTAGTCTTGGGTCAAGTTTCTTTACCTCAATTTATTTGATTTTCTTCATCCTCTAAGCCTTCTAAGCCTGTTACATCTCTTCTTAGCTTGTAGTATATGCTTTTCTTTGGGTTTGAAAAGGAAAATGGCACCCTCCATCTCTTTCTCCCTTCCTTTTTTTTCTTTTTCTTCTCTCATCTTTCTCTCCTATGATTTTTCTTCTTTCCATTTCTAGTGATGCATGAATAGTAGCCCTTATTTATACTAGGGACTTATTTGGCTAATTTTAATGATGTTTTAATTGAAAAAAAAAATCAGAATTTTGGAGAGAAATGTAGAATTCTCTAGATAGGTCTGCATGTACTATTCATCCAAATTTTTGAGTTATATTTGTGACCTACTTCCGGTTCAAATTTTGAAAAATATTTAACGCGCAAGTTGTAGATCTCAGTCTTCACTTTCCGAAGATATAAAATTCATAAAAATTGGAGATCTTATGAAAAAATTACGGTCAAACACTATAGGCAATCCGAATTTAATCTTGGAATGAATTTCATATCGGAATTGCAAAAAATTTACAGAATGTTCAAAACATCATTTCATGAGTCTATACATGTTCAAACATTATTTATATCATGTATCATGTGTCGCATAATATAATAGTCATCAGGATTATCGGGGTGTTACAACGTAACAAGGAAAGACTCACTGCCTCGGTTCTGGATACTTAGGCGTCGCGACACTCAACACTTGGCATCTCGACGGGGAAGTAGAGGAAGCTCACTACCTCGGTTTTATTTGATGGGAGTCGCGATGCCTAACCCCTAGTGTCGCGACGCGGAGTCATCAAATGTTCACTTCCTTAACTGTTTTGTTGAGCATCGTGACGTCTATGATGTAGTGTCGCGACGCGTGACCAATTTTTCAGAAAATGGTTTTAGTCATTTCAGTTTCATCTTAAGACGTTAAAGGCCACCCAAAGATTCGTCTCAGCGCATATACACGTATTATGTTATGTTACAAGCATAATTCATGACTTGAATACTAATTACGTTTATCAATTATAGATCATCATAGGAACTACAAAGGCCTTCGATAAAGTGACGTAATGCTAGCTGGACTCCAAATCTATGAGTGGGCCATTTTTTCTCAAGTTGTATTTACATATATATTTTTGAACTTAGACTTACTTTAAAATATTTTAGGGCATTAGCCAAGTTGTTTACATTTGTTTTACGATTGAAAATATTTTTAGAATGATTGATTTGAAAGTATGAATTTAATAATTTTCCAAGCACACGGGAAAAACCCACCTCAGTTGTAACTTGGTACCGATATGGAATTGACGGATACAGATATCGTGTACACACGCAGTTCAGGACTAGGGATGACAGATGCCTCTAGATCTCAGATTAAGAGTTGGAGGGTAGTATAGATCTGCACCCTCGGCTCCAGATTTGTGGCTTGGGGGATGTCGATACGTAACTCCCCAAAACACCCAAATTTCAAGGCTAGGGGGACGACGATACTTAACGCCCCCTAGTAGATTCAGGGACATGATAATGGCATGCAGTGGGGGACGGTGATACGTAACCCCCCAATGTCATGAATTTGCACACCTGGCTCCAGTTCAGGGGCTTATGGGACATCGATACGTAATGCCCCAAGACCACTAGCTTAGGCATATGGGGGAACGATGATACGTAACGCCCCAATGCGTCAAGTTTTCAGTATATTTTTAGAAGAAATTTTTCAGAGACATGGTTTTCAGAATAACGATTTTAGAAAAGAACTTTCACAAGAAACAATTTTATAAGAAATTCAGAGTTTTACAGAAAGAAATATTTTTAAAAAGTTTCACGAAAATAGATTTGAAAGAGTTTTTAGAAGAGACAATTTTCTTGTTTCAGTTTCAAATCAATGGATTCCATAAGTATTTCAGTTTTCCATTTTTTAACTGTCCACTCACTAAGTCGTTCAAACGATCTAACCCTTCCATTCCTTGTTTCTTTATTTTACAGGATACTCGAAGGACGAACTGGAGAGGTTGGATACTAATGTCAGTCACTATGTGTGGAGTCAACCAAGTCAAGTCAGAGAGAGAGTAAAGTCAGAGTCATAGTAAAATCATGTATAAGTCATTGTATTGAGTAAATGTGTTCATAAGTAAAGTTGTAATTTATATTGTTATAGATTAAACTATTATGAGCATTGAGTTGCATTTTGTATTATTGAGTTGGGCAGTGATCTCATACATGAGTTTATATTTGAGATGAGTTTAGTAGTGTGGATCATAGTCAAAAAGTCAGAGGCTCATGGGGATGGGTCGGCCTATTCCCTGCCGATAGCATCTCCGGAAAGGGGATGTTGCAGAATCTTCTTGAGTCGAGTATAATAGTGGTCCTTAAACTTGAGATATCACGGTGGATATATGAGTTATCTCATACACTTTGATGGCAGTCATGTCACCGACCTATTTAGGTCAGACCTCTGCTTGTTCGTTGGTGTGGACTGATGCTCATGATATCATGTGTGTATCAAGATAGAATCCGTCAGTCTTGTGTACAGGGCATAGGTATCATGCACGTGTTTGTGATCTAGTAAATCCATGGCCATGGTTCACTGCGGAAGCGAGTTCCGGGTGTTATTTATAGATTGTAAATTTATAAGTCGACTATATTATACCTTAGGGATTTGACTTTCCCATCTATATCCCCAGTATAATATGGATAGCTTGTGATGGAGGGATTATACGTATGCGATGATCTCAACTTGTATAGTTCAGCGAGATTATCTGTGGTAGTCATAATTTATGAGTGGGTGAATTATGGATACAGAATTGGATTATGTGATGGATAAATCTGAACTTAGATAGTCCTCGCAATATGAAGTGTACTCATTGAGCACTTGGGCAACGCGTTATGAATAATACTGATTATTCATAATATCTTATTGGATTGAATTAGTTAATTTGAATCGTTTAATCGGTAAATGAATTTACATATGTCGGTGAAATTTTGGTCGTTTTAATGTGTATTTGTATTCGATATATAATTAGATTAGATACACATTTATTAATTAATGATGGCATGACACTTTAAAAGTAAATAAATAATTAGTCTAATTAATGAATTAGATAATTTACTTTTTACTTTACCATGTAACAAGCCTATTTGTTGTTTAATATATATTAAAGTAATATATGTTTTTTATTTAAGCCAATTGGTTGGATTTATCACCGAGTGTTTTTTATTTAAGCCATTTTGCTCCCTTTTTTGGACGTCACTTTTGGTAAAATGAAAAATAAAGGTTTTCTTTCTTTTTGGAAAAAGTGTGTGGAATGTAAGCCTCCAAAAATGTCTTCCAAAATGCCAAATGAGAGAGTGAGAATAATGAAACCAAGAACAAATTTTTGAAGGAATTTTGAAGATTAAAAGGTAATCTTCAACACACTTTAACCTAGAAAATTTTTTTTTTTTTCTTGTATTTTCTTCAATTATTGTAGAGATTCTTCTTCTTTAAATTTTGGGGCTTTTTAATTTGGATGATAGTTTGAGTGGCTAAAAGCATGTGTAGACTTACTTTGAGCTAGATTAATGTAATTGGAGCTCAATTTATTGTTGGACAACTTAGTTGTCATTCTAGAGTGTAATGACCACTCTTATTATGCCTAGAATTGTTCTAGAGTTATTCATTTGTGGTGGCTTTAAATGGGTGTTGGATTAATTAGATTAACCTTGCTAAAATTGGATTTAAAGCAAATATATGGGCTGTTTTTGTTCTCTATTTCAGACCTGAAAAATCTGAAATTTTTGTGATGAAAATATGTCATTTAGATTTGTTGGATGTGTATTGAGAGTTAGGATAATTTCCAAAAATTATTTCAGAATGAAAATAAGTGGAAAAATGCTAAAAACGGCGTTACCTGGTGAGTTTTTGAGCTTACCGGGTAATGAATGTCGAAACAATGAATTGGTCAATGTTTAGGCAACCCATGAACTGCCCAAATACCATTGGAGCTTACCTGGGCAGCCCCCGTGTGGTCTCGTTTGATCGGTTCGACTAAAACGCGTTTTATGTTATTTTGTGAAAAATCATTTCGTAAAAGTTTCCTAATGTTTTCATTATTAATTATGTCGTTATATGATATTGAATAATATGTTTAGGTGAAATATGAATAAATTATAGGTATATCATATCAAATAATTTATTACCTATAATTTATTCGGTAACTTTAAAAATTTTAAAATTACGATTTCACCCGAACCGCGCTTCCGTTGCGTATGACCCCAACAGTTTAATTCTATTCGGACTCTCAGAGATGTAAAGAAATTATTTTATCAATATTTCATTAGATTTTAACAAATTTATGAATTATTTTAATAATTAAATTTAAATTAAAAATTAATTAAAAAACATATAATGGAATAAAAATTATTTCAATTGTAAATTATATTTTACTATTATAATAAAGAAATTTAAAAATCACAAGTTTTGAATTTAAAAATGAAAGCAAATTCCATAAAAAAATCTCACGTGGAAGTGGAAGGAAATCTTAAAGCAAGTGACGTGCATGTCTAAGATTTAAATGCAATACATTTGTTTAATCACATGTGGTAGCAAACATTGGATTTTATTCGTAAATGTGATAAAAATAAAAATATTGAAACAAAACTAGGGGGAAAAAAGAGAAACGTAACTTGATTTTTATGAGAATAGATGGATTTTTCAAATCTCTTGTGGGTAACAGATTTCACAATAAATATTTTATTTATATAAGTCATTTATTGGTTATGTTTAGATTTTTTATAATCGAGACGTGTAATTTTATTAGTGTGCGTGACAATCAATTTATTTATTTTTAATAACCAGGGTGTCCAGACAGCTTACGCGCACCTCGATTAATCATCTCCGTGCCTTCAGAAGTTTCCCAGCACAGATCATGGTAAGTCACTAGTTTTTTACACCATGAAGGATGGCCCCAAGGAAATATTGTTGTGGAATTAGTGCTATTAAACGAAATCAACATTCATCAAATAAATTTAAAACATCAAGATTTAGTATTCACCAATGAAAGCAAATCTATACTAAAGATAATAATCTTAAACCATATGCCCTAAATCTTCAAAAAATAAGAAGAACCTGGTAAAAACGTTGAAGATACAAACAATCCAAGCCGAGTTCTCTCTATCCTTAAGAACTTATTAGTCATGTCTCAGTGCTCTATGAATTTTGTGGCTAACGTCCTCCCAGGATAACTTGGATTCCTCTTGTTCAAGGGGCACACCTTAACAAGATCTTGAACTGAGACAATGGTGGAATCTCTCTCTTGACTCCAAAATAAAAAGATGTGATACAAGACTTTGTAAAAATTTCTGGATCCCTTGAATGAACATGAAGGCCCCTTTAAATAGACATGGAAGGGTGCCTTTGAGGGCACCCTTTGATTTAGGATGTAACCCTCCTAAGGGTTATACTCCATCCTTAAACCTCTTTGGAGCCTAAAGGCATGTTCTTTCAATTCTAGAGGTTATGTCCCTACATGTTAGTGCCTTTCCCAAATGACACTAGTTAAGGGACATGACACTCCTTGCATCCATACTATATATATATATATACGTATTTAGAGAATTTACTACAATCCCCCACAATTCTCTAAATATTCATGCAGACACTTGAGAGAGTTTCCGTGAACTAAAACTGCATCGAAATAGGTAGCTTTCGCCTTGAACCTTTCCTAGTGAATGACAATCAGATTTACTTGGCAAACCAGTGACCCATGGTCTTGAACTGTTCTGCCGTTGGAATAAACCAAGACAATTGCCAACATACAGCTTTACTTCGACCATTTCCCATTCTGCGGTTGTGTTCATTTCGGCCTTGAACATTGGTCCTGGATTCATCAAGCACTTTAGGGAAGTCAGCCTGTAAAATCCCTTGGAAGCGGCCTCACTTCTTACTTGAAATATGTGATCTACTATAAAGAGGTAATCTGCCTTTACCCCCATTAGGACTCATTTCTTAATATACTAATCATTAAAAACCTTAACTTAGCCTAGCCTTAATAGACAGCACTTTGCGTCATTATCGAAATGGGAAATAGTACAAAACTCTACAGTGCTTGTTTTGAATTGCACAAGTTTCAGTTGTCCCTTTTGAACCTAGATCTTGGGATCTCCAGTCAGCTAGGTTGGTTTCCACAGTGACAATTCTTAATTTATAGGCTTCAAGCTCATTTCCCTCGATGACAACTTGCTCTCTAGGTAAACCTTTAGTAAGTGGATCCGCTAGGTTTTCCTTTGATTTCACATAATCGATCGATATTATGACACTTGAGAGCAGTTGTCGTATGGTATTATATCTGTGATGTATATGTCGAGACTTACCATTATACATTGTATTTTGGGCTCTCCCAATAGCCGATTGACTATTACAATGTATGTTTATCCCTGGCACCGGTTTGGGCCAATTTGGAATATCCTCCAGGAAATTTCGAAACCATTCTGCTTCTTCCGTTGTTTTATCTAATGCTATGAACTATGATTCCATAGTAGACCGGGCAATGCATGTTTGCCTAGAGGATTTCTATGACACGGCTGCACCACCAAGTGTGAAAACAAATCCACTCGTAGATTTGGAATCCAATGTATCAGATATCCAGTTAGCATTGTTGTATCCCTCTAGAACAACAAGATATCTCGCATAATGCAGCACATATTTTGAAGTTTTTTCTCAGATACCTCAAAACTCTTACTATGGTTTTCCAATGGTTATGTCCTGGATTGCTCGTATATCTACTAAGCCTATTTACATCTTGAGCGATATCAGGTCGTGTGCAATTGGTGAGATACATCAGACTTCCGATGATTCTCGAATAATCTAGTTGCGATACGCTTGAGCCATTGTTCTTTGATAAATTAAGAGTTAGGTCTACTGGAGTTCTAGCCACATTTAGATCTCCTTTATTATATTTCTCAAGAATATTCTCAACATAGTGAGTCTGGATAATATATATCATTTTGATGTTCTAGAAATCTTAATTCCTAAGATCACATCAGCCACGCCTAAATCTTTCATATCAAATTTGATGGTCAACACTTTCTTGGTAGACTGAATCGTTTCATGATTACTACCAATTATCAGCATATCATCTACGTAGAGACACACAATGACATATCCTTTTTGAGTTGATTTGGTGTACACACACTTATCACACTCATTGATCTTGAAATCACTTGACAACATCTCTTTGTCAAATTTTTCGTGCCATTGCTTGGGTGATTGTTTTAATCCGTATAAGGATTTTACAAGTTTGCACACCTTCTGTTCTTGTCCAGTAACATTGAAACCTTCTAGTTGTTCCATGTAAATCTCTTCATCCAATTCACTATTTAAGAATGTCATCTTTACATCCATTTCATGTATTTCAATACCAAAAATAGCTGCTGTGGCTATGAGCATTCTTATTGACATGATCCGAGTCATTGGTGAATAGGTGTCAAAGTAATCAATGCATTCTTTTTATCTATAACCTTTTATGACAAGCCTTGCCTATATTTATCTATTGATCCATCCGGTTTCATCTTCTGTTTGAATATCCATTTGTAGCCCAGTGGCTTACAACCTGGAGGAAGATCAACCAACTCCCAAGTATGGTTTTGTAGGATGGAATCAATCTCACTATTGATAACCTCTTTCCACAAAGGTGCCTCCGATGAAGACATTGCTTCTTTATAGCTTTGAGGCTCATTTTCTAACAAGTATGTCAGAAAATCGGGACCAAATGACTTAGACGTTCTAGCTCTTTTGCTACGTCTAGGTTCAATTGTCTCAACATTTCCACGTTGATCTAACTATTGGTCAACTTGATCACTGTCCTTGACAGTATCAATAGTTCTTTTGAGAGACTCTGTTCTTTGTCTTTCCTTACAAAGAAATATTTCTTCAAAAAATATCGCATTCTTTGACTCAATTATCATATCTGGACTGATGTCGGGAATCTCAGACTTATGTACCAAGAATAGATACGCACTATTGTTGTGAGCATATCCAATGAATATACAATCAACAGTTTTGGGTCATATTCTAAACTTCTTAGTTCTAGGAACCATTTGATGTATTTCAATACCAAATAATAACTGCTATGGCTATGAGCATTCTTATTGACATGATCCGAGTCACTGGTGAATATGTGTCAAAGTAATCAAGGCCTTCTTTTTATCTATAACCTTTTATGACAAGTCTTGCTTTGTACTTATCTAATGATCCATCTTGTTTCATCTTCCGTTTGAATATCATTTTGTAGCCCAATGGCTTACAACCTGGAGGAAGATCAACCAACTCCCAAGTATGGTTTTGTAGGATGAAATCAATCTCACTATTGATAACCTCTTTCCACAAAGGTGCCTCCGATGAAGACATTGCTTCTTTATAGCTTTGAGGCTCATTTTCTAACAAGTATGTCAGAAAATCGGGACCAAATGACTTAGACGTTCTAGCTCTTTTGCTACGTCTAGGTTCAATTGTCTCAACATTTCCACGTTGATCTAACTCTTGGTCAACTTGATCACTGTCCTTGACAGTATCAATAGTTCTTTTGAGAGACTCTGTTCTCTGACTTTCCTTACAAGGAAATATTTCTTCAAAAAATATCGCATTCTTTGACTCAATTATCATATCTGGATTGATGTCGGGAATCTCAGACTTATGTACCAAGAATAGATACGCATTATTGTTGTGAGCATATCCAATGAATATACAATCAACAGTTTTGTATCATATTCTAACCTTCTTAGTTCTAGGAACCATTGATGTATTTCAATACCAATATAACTGCTATGGCTATGAGCATTCTTATTGACATGATCCGAGTCACTGGTGAATAGGTGTCAAAGTAATCAATGCCTTCTTTTTATCTATAACCTTTTATGACAAGTCTTGCTTTGTACTTATCCAATGATCCATCTTGTTTCATCTTCCATTTGAATATCATTTTGTAGCCCAATGGCTTACAACCTGGAGGAAGATCAACCAACTCCCAAGTATGGTTTTGTAGGATGGAATCAATCTCACTATTGATAACCTCTTTCCACAAAGGTGCCTCCGATGAAGACATTGCTTCTTTATAGCTTTGAGGCTCATTTTCTAACAAGTATGTCAGAAAATCGGGACCAAATGACTTAGACGTTCTAGCTCTTTTGCTACGTCTAGGTTCAATTGTCTCAATATTTCCACGTTGATCTGACTCTTGGTCAACCTGATCACTGTCCTTGACAGTATCAATAGTTCTTTTGAGTGACTCTGTTCTTTGTCTTTCCTTACAAGGAAATATTTCTTCAAAAAATATCGCATTCCTTGACTCAATTATCATATTTGGATTGATGTCGGGAATCTTAGACTTATGTATCAAGAATCGATACGCACTACTGTTTCGAGCATATCCAATGAATATACAATCAACAGTTTTGGGTCATATTCTAACCTTCGTAGGTCTAGGAACCATTTGATGTATTTCAATACCAAATATAGCTGCTATGGCTATGAGCATTCTTATTGACATGATCCGAGTCACTGGTGAATAGGTGTGAAAGTAATCAAGGCCTTCTTTTTATCTATAACCTTTTATGACAAGACTTGCCTTATACTTATCTATTGATCCATCCGGTTTCATCTTCCGTTTGAATATCCATTTGTAGCCCAGTGGCTTACAACCTGGAGGAAGATCAACCAACTCCCAAGTATGGTTTTGTAGGATGAAATCAATCTCACTGTTGATATCCTCTTTCCACAAAGGTGCCTCCGACGAAGACATTTCTTCTTTATAGCTTTGAGGCTCATTTTCTAACAAGTATGTCAGAAAATCGGGACCAAATGACTTAGACGTTCTAGCTCTTTTGCTACGCCTAGGTTCAATTGTCTCAACATTTCCACATTGATCTTACTCGTGGTCAACATGATCACTGTCCTTGACAGTATCAATAGTTCTTTTGAGAGACTTTGTTCTTTGTCTTTCCTTACAAGGAAATATTTCTTCAAAAAATGTCACATTCATTAACTCAATTATCATATTCGGATTGATGTCGGGAATCTCAAACTTATGTACCAAGAATCGATACGCACTACTATTGTGAGCATATGCAATGAATATACAATCAACAATTTTGGGTCATATTCTAACCTTCTTAGGTCTAGGAACCGTTACTTTGGCAAGACACCCCTACACTTTCAGATATTTGTAGGAAGGTATGTAACCTTTCCACAACTCATATGGTGTCTTGTCCAATCTTCTGTGAGGTAGCTTGTTCAGAATGTAGTTCGCGGAAAACAAGGCTTCCCCCCACAAGTTCTGGAAAACCAGAACTTTTCAACATGGCGTTCATCATTTCCTTCAACGTTTGATTTTTGCGCTCAAAAATCCCATTTTGTTGAGGCGAATAAAGAGCAGTGGTCTCGTGAATAATTCCATGATTGGAACAATACTCACTAAATGGTGACACATATTCACCACCTCTATCACTCTTGATTCTTTTGATTTTCTTGCCAAGTTGATTTTCAACTTCGTTCTTATAGTATACAAAGCTCTCAATAGATTCATCTTTGCTACTCAGCAAATACACATAACAAAATCTTGTGCTATCATCGATAAAAGTGACAAAATATTTTTTACTGCCTCTTGTTTGCATAATATTCATATCACACACATCAGTGTGTACAAGTTCCAAAGGTTCAGAACTTCGTTCTATGGAATGAAATGATGTTCTATTCATTTTTGCTTCAACACATGCCTCACATTTATGTTGGTTATCAATTGCAAATTTAGGTATAAGGTCCATGTTAATTAATTTACGCATCGTATCATAATTAACATGTCCTAACCTCTCATGCCATATATTTTGTGACTCAACAATATAAGCAGAAGATGTAGCTTTTGTTGGGTTTTCCTAGAACATGCCAAGGATCTATTAAGTATAAAATTGTGTGAATTAACAAAGTAAGTTGCGAAAATATACTCACTTTGATCGTCTAAGGGATGTAGAGAATACAAAATTTTTTCTCCTTTGTGTAGTGCTCCAAGCAACTCTCTGTATGAATGGTTTAGCTCCAAACTTGAATCTTTGAATTCCAAACTCAAGGGGATAGTTTCCCTATCACCTTTGTTGACTCTTTTAATGTGCTAGCATCCAAGATTTTTGAATCAAAAATCATCAAACAAGAACCCTAGGTTAACGCCACTTTGAGAGTGAGAGAGGGGAGAGTTTCGGTCAAGGCCTTAGGGAGAAATAGAGTAATTTGTGTTGTTTTATTGATTTCAAAATCAATAAATGCCATATACCAAAACCAAGTTGGTATTAGTCATTCACACATAAAATAATGCTTGTGTGTTTTACAAGCAATCAACCGCTAACAACTTCCATCAACCAAAAGGTGATGAGATTGACTAGTGATGTAACTTGATGTGGGCCCCACTTTAATTCAAAATCTGAGTAGGCCCGCAAAACACATATCGGGCTCGGGTTCGTTAATTCCGAATTAACGAATTTTCTATTGCGATGTTAATTTAAAAATTAAATTCGCTTACGAATTAATTCTAAATTAATTCTTTCGCCCGAATTAAAATCCAATTTTAATTCCGCTTGAAATCTAATTTTATTTAATATATCAATATATATTATTTTAATCGATTAATTCCAAATTAATCGTTCTCTCTCTTCTATTCGAATTTTATTCCAGATAAATTCTCGTCGTAATTAATCCTAGATTAATTTTCGCTCTCTCATAATTAATGCCAGATTAATTATGTTCGAGTCATACAGCATCGATGAATCTTCGAGAAGCGACCCATGAGATCCCTAGATATGTTGGCAGTAAATCTGATCATCGGACTATCTGAACATTTGCGTACCTCGTACCACGTTCTTACCAATTTACAAGACATGGTTGGCTTCTAGCAAAGCGCCGTGCCTACCCAATTCTCCAGAAATATTCTTTTAAGGAATATATAATTTTTGTCAAGCGTAGTATACATAGTATTGCGTATTACGATCCAGTATTGATATCACATGCTATGCCTAGGGCTGGAATTGTGTCTGCCCCGTACGAAGAATATATCAAATCTCTACTAACTAGACTATATAATTGGATAATCATGACCTAGTCATATTATCCCGATGACTGCAGTACATAAGAGTACTAGTTCCGTATCCTACGTGATCATCATCTCCATATGACTGAAGTGATACTTCCATCTTGACATCACACCCAATACACTACGATTCTCAGTATACCCAGAAGAGGCGTACACAGAACCTGTTAAAGCCCCAGATGACCAAAACCAAAGTATATTGATTGTCGCAAGTATTAGCGATGCAAGTCTCAGGTTAAGACCAAATACACCTACCCTGATTCGGATTCCCATAGACACGTAGTCATACTACTGATGGGATTCCGAGGGGTCTATCTAGAGTAAGTTGTTTCCGTACCATCGGTAAACAGAACCTCATATTACACTTGCATGAGTATCCAATACCCAAATATATGATAACTATGTCGTTACGCTTCCATAACACGCACAAGTGTAATACTAGTCTATTCCGATAATACTACAACTAGGGATATTTAATGATTAAACCTTACGTGGATTAATACTGTCTCATATCGTATTAATCAAGTACTAATCATATGGACTTTTGTCATTTATATATCCCAATAATCCAATTACAAATGATAAAAGGGCAATTTCCTTTGTCACATAGTTAATTTGTACAACAACACCATGTTCTGTACAAATAGTGATGCCATGGGTCATAATTGTCCAACAATCTCCCACTTGGCCTATAGCCAATCACTCAAGTGTCCTACACCTGAACTATATACGGGTCGCTCAAACTTCTACTGAGAAACAGCTTTCATCAGCGGATTTGCAATGTTATCATCTGATGCGTTTTATTCGATCATCACATCGCCACGATGTATAATCTAACGAATCAGATGAAACAGTCGAAGTATATATTTGGATCATTGATGAGACCGTGGTTCCTTAGCTTGCGTTGTAGCCTAGCTCATCTGCTAACAGAACTACACCTAATCCAATTAGGATTATATAGATCCTAAATGCTTCTTTTGCTGCCTCAGCTGCAGCAATATTCTGCTTTTGTTATTTATATGGCAACAGTATCTTGCTTGGAAGATTTCCAGCTCACTGTTCTGTTATTCAAACTATATATGTACCCTTATTGCGACTTAAAGTCATCTTTGTCGGTTTGGAAATTTGCAGCGGTGAACCTAGTCACCTTAAGTTCTCTTTCTTCATAAATTAAGAAAGCATCCTTAGTTCGACTAAGATACTCAAGGATGTTCTTTATATCAATCCAGTGACCATCACCTGGATTGGCCTCATAGCGTCTACATATGCTCAAAGCATATGAGACATCATGTCACATACATTTCAAAAACGTACGAACTCTGGGAGGGTTGTCAGCAGCTTTCTAGATCTATCCCAATAGATCTTTATTCCTAGAATAAAGCCTGCTTCTCCCAGGTTTACCATGGAGAATTTTAATGAAAGCCAAGTTTTCATCGATTATATTATGGGAATGTTATTGTTAAGAAGCAATACATCATCAACTTATAGGACATTCATTGTCAGTGCGCTCCCACTAACCTTCTTATATACACAAGAATTATATTCATTTTGAATGAAATCATATACCATTATGATCTCATCAAAACATTGGTTCCAAGAACGCTATGCTTGCTTCAATCCATAAATGAATCGATTTAACTTGCAAACCTTATTTGCATGTTCCGGCACGACAAAACCGTCAGGATGTTGTAAACATCCTCCAAAAGGTTTCTGTTAAAGAAAGCGGTTTTGACGACCATCTGCCATATTTCATTATGAAATATGCAGCAATAGCAAGTATTATCCGAATGGATTTGATCATGGCAATGGGTAAAAGGTTTCGTCGTAATCGACACCATGTTGATGACAATACCCTTTTCACTACAAGCCTAGCTTTGTATGTTTGTATGTTGCCATCCATGTTTGTCTTCACCAAGAAGACCCATTTGCTACCAATAGGCACAATGTCTTCTGGTATATCAACCAGTGTCCAAACTTGGTTGGTATACATGGAATCCATTTCGGACTTCATGGCACTTTTCCATAAAAGGAGTCGATACCTTGTATCACTTCCTCATACGTAGCCGGTTCAGTATCCTAAATAAGACTAATGTCTACATGAGGTGAGATCAGAAACCCATACCTCCTAGGTTGTTTTCTGACTCTCTCCGACCTACATGGTTCTTGTGTATTCGAAGATTATTGGTACAGTTTTATTCCTGATGAACTGTTGGTGTTCCATGATGACTCGGTGCCTGGAACAGTATTACTCCGATTTTCATCGAGTTCTACTTTCCTCCCACTTACCACTGCATATAGGAATTCCTCTTAGGAAAATCGCATGGAGAGCAACAATTATACCATTCTCTTGTGAGTTGTATAAGTACTATACTTTGGTTTCCCAAGGACAACCCATAAATAGGCACTTATCCGATTTTGGTTCTAGTTTGGTATCATCCAAACATATGCCCAGCATTCCCAAATCTTCAGGAATGAGAAAACTGGTTTCTTTCCTGTTCATATCTAATACGAATTCTGTCTAACAGATTTTCATGGAACCTTATTCAAAATAAGTGTTGCACTATTTAATGTGTATCCTCATAAGGAAATTGGTAGCTCATTGCGACTCATCATTAACATTACCATGTCCAACAAAGTTCGGTTTCTCTGTTCGGACACATCACTCAATTGAGGTGTTCCGGAAGGAGTCCACTGTGAAAGAATACCATACTCTTTCAAGTAATCTTGAAACTCATATGTTTAAGTATTTTACACTATGGTCTGACCGTAATATTTTTAATACTTTTACCGGTCTGTTATCTTACTTCGTGTCGAAACTCTTTGAATTACTCAAAAGTTTCTGACTTGTGTTTCATAAGATACACATAACAGTAACGCGATGCCACATCCGTAAAATTTGCGAAGTATTCATATTTACCTCTAGCCTAGCTAGACATAGGCCCACTTACGTCACAATGAACGATGGCTAACAAATCAGTGGCACTTGCACTTTTACCAAGTAAAAGATGTTTTAGGCACTTTGCCTAATAATTTAGATTCGTAGACATCATTTGAATTAGAATCAAATATGCCCTAGTATCCACTCTTCGAAAGTGTGAATATACGAGTCTTGTTAATGTGTCCCAGACAACAATGCCACTTTTAAGTCTCAACAGATTTATAAGTTTGAGCTTTTGTTTGTCATATTATATGTTTGAGATTCATTTATATTCTAAATATAAATATTGTTATTCACATCTAATGTGCTTGTCTCAATATCATCTTTATAAACAAAACACTTAGTGTTCTAGAATATAAAGGTATACCCGCAACGGGTTAAACTAGATATAGAGATAATGTTCCTAGTCAAACTAGATACATTATAACAGTCTCCTAATTTAAGTACATGCCCAAAGGGCATTTCCAAAACTTAGGTTCCCACAGCCAAAACAGCGACTCTCGTCCCGTTTCCAACTCATAGGTCGATCTCAACTAAAGCCAGTCTTCTGCTAATCAGCAGATCCCGCACATCAGTACATATGTTTATGTACCACATCCAGTATCTAAAATCCAATTTTAAAACCAGTAGTGGACATGTTTATAACAAACATACCTGAAGTCGGAGCCTTGCCCGTCTGTACTTCCTTCATGTCTGCCTTTGTCCATATGGCAGTCACGCTTCCAATGACCTTATTTGCCTTTAGGCAGACATCTTGAGATATGTCCTTTGTCTTCCCAGAAGACTGTTACGATTTTACCTTTGCCCATTTTCACATCCCTAGAAGTCTTCGGCCAAGACTAGACCTTCTGGGATGTAGAAGTAAGATGCGCCTTGCACTTCTTGCCCTTTTGCAAGCTCTGGTTGTGTCTCCTTGAGCATAGCCATTAACTCTCCAAGAGTTTTCTTTTGCAATCAGTACTTCTAAGATCTAAGAATAGATTTATGAAGATCTTTCAATTTCAATATCATACTATAAGGATCTAATCTTTAGTTCTGACGAAGAAATTAAGGAGTCTTTTCGGCAAGCATAAAAGATTGAGCATTAAAGTTTTCATCACGATGAGTCTTCCAAAGCTTATGCTCTACTATCTGCTCAACTCCGGGCTTAGGCCCGAGAGGTCGCTCTATCAAATAGATTAACTTCTCAACTCGCAGGACTATCCTGAGATTCATTTCCAAATATGAAAATTAAAGCCGTATAAGACATTTTTCACCTAGGATCATGTCCTTTAATGATAATCTTTCAAGTCATCTTAATTGCTATGGTCCAACTATCCAATCAACGATTTCGGGTACAATCTAATGTAATGATTACTATAGTCTAACTATATAATTAACTACAATTTGATTGGTTAAATTCAAATATATTGATTACTATAATCCAATTATATAATCAACTATAAATGAAATAGTTTGAATACAGTCCAACTGTTTAATTAAAATAACAATTGAATATTAGTCCAACTAATATATTCAAAAATAATTAATGACGAAAAATGAAATGAGCGCGTATTGGCAAGTATCTAAACGAAATTGCAAATTTAATACTTGCCTCCTACTATTTTTTCGGCGAGCCTCTAACCCTCTGTGGAGTACTCGGGAAACCTAGCTTCCTAGTGGGCTAGGATCCTGTTAAATAACACACAACCTTGACTTTGGCCAACAAATTGTATGAAACTTAACTAGTTAGATCTCTAAGATCAATTGGATCCCATCCAATTCCTAGATCCAGTAGGTGGACCTCCAAGTCCGAAACATATATCCAATATATGCCAATATATCTGATATATTCCCTGACATTTTTCCTCTGAATCAACTAAGCCTTGGCTTTGGCTCAACAAGCTTAATGAAACCAGTTAAGCGTGACCCATTGACAGTGGGAAAGCTTTGTAATCGAGGCCGATGTACAAGAAGTGACCTTGACTTTGGCCAACAAATCACAATTTGCCCAAGGCGTACGATATGGAACAAAGCCTTCATGATTCAAACACATCCGCGATGGACAAAGGTATTGACTTTGGCCAACAAACCAATGCCAATCTTGGATCTTGAGAGAGAATCACTCAAATGAAGGAAAAACGCTTAATATAAAATAAGGGTTTTTGTCGCGATTTGGCAACCATTTTATTATCTTTAATTAGGTCTCATCATACACCCTTAAACATGAATTCTAAAAGCATAATAAGGCGCGAATAAATAATAATGATATGCGGATGGATATTTAACAAATTGTTCATAGAAAAAATCTCTCCATTTCCTCTCCCCGGCTAGCACAATTCTAACTTCTACCCAATTACATAATACAATAAAGAAACCTCATTAACATTGAGGGGAATTGGTGAGAAGATTATTACAAAGAGTCAAGATTGCCCTAACTCATCTAATATCCATCTGATATACATTATTCATATAATACATCCATGTATTCACACAAAGCATGTTATTCAATCAATCTAATCCAATTAATTAATCTTTGAATTAAGTGATCATCCAATATTCAAACAACGATTTGATTTGTGTGAGTCCAACTCGTTTAAGAATAAGTACTCAAAGTGCGTATTCTTGAATTATATCGAACTACAATTTTAAATCCAATTTAATTTGTATTCAATACTAATTCATATTTAATTCCAAATTAAATAATTACACTTTATTAATGTGACTTTACGACTTAGATTCTAAATCTAATCTTAATGGGTCTCAAAGACCTAATTAACATCCAATGTCAATTTAATTAAAGTCCAATGGGCTTTTAATTAATTCATAAGGAATGGGCTTTGGCCAATATGGGTCAAATCCAAATGCCAAGGCCCAATAAAGGAATCACCCTATTTGCCATAAAATTAATTTCGGCCCATTAGGCCCAATTAAATTTAAAAGGCCCATTTATTATATTTGGATTTTATGGAATGGTTTTAGGCCCAATTTGGATCCAATCCAATTGTCCTAAACCAACTAGGCACAACCAAGTCCATAAGACCCAAATATAACATCAATAGCCCAATTCCAAATTGAAGCCTAATTAATTAAATTCCAATATTCCAAATATCAAAAAAATTTTAATTAAAGTGTATAGCCATAATTAATTAGTTAAATTAACATTTCTGAAAAAACCAATTTAATTAATTAATCATGCTTTATTATATTCAATATATGTCCAACACAATTGAAACAAAATCAAGTCATAACATGATTCTCTATCTCACACATTTAGGCATTTAATTCATCAATTTTGATTTCAATCCAATTAAATCACAAATCAATATACCTCATGCATTTTAAACACATCTAATGGTCTAAAAATCAAAATATCACCATGACATTTAGGGCTCTAAGTTTCGGCCATGCTCATCAAATTAGGGAAAAATTATCTAATCAATTTTTATCAATATTAATCATACATAACTCTAAGTTATCATAATTCAAACATAATCAAAAACTCAATTTGATGAAATCATGCTCCAAGCAAAAATACCCAAATTCAAGTTTATGAACCCTAATTGATTTCATACTTAATTTGGCTCTGATACCATTGTTGGGTTCTCCTAGAACATGCCAAGGATCTATTAAGCATAAAATTGTGTGAATTAACAAAGTAAGTTGTGGAAATATACTCACTTTGATCGGCTAAGGGATGTAGAGAATACACAAATTTTGCTCATTTGTGTAGTGATCCAAGCTCCTCTTTGTATGAATGGTTTAGCTCCAAGCTTAAATCTTTGAATTCCAAACTCAAGGGGATAGTTTCCCAATCACATTTGTTGACTCTTTTAATGTGCTAGCATCCAAGATTTTTGAATCAAAAATCATCAAACAAGAACCCTAGGTTAACGCCATTTGAGAGTGAGAGAGGGGAGAGTTTCGGTCAAGGCCTTAGGGAGAAAGAGAGTAATGTGTGTTGTTTTATTGATTTCAAAATCAATAAATGCCATATACCAAAACCAAGTTGGTATTAGTCATTCACACATAAAATAATGCTTGTGTGTTTTACAAGCAATCAACCACTAACAACTTCCATCAACCAAAATGTGATGAGATTGACTAGTGATGTGACTTGATGTGGGCCCCACTTTAATTCAAAATCCGAGTGGGCCCGCAAAACATATATCGGGCTCGGGTTCATTAATTCCGAATTAACGAATTTTCCGTTGCGACGTTAATTTAAAAATTAAAGTCGCTTACGAATTAATTCTAAATTAATTCCGCTATGAAATCTAATTTCATTTAATATATCGAATATATATTATTTTAATCGATTAATTCCAAATTAATCGTTCTCTCTCTTCTATTCGAATTTTATCCCAGATAAATTCTCGCCGTAATTAATCTTAGATTAATTTTCTCTCTCTCATAATTAATCCCAGATTAATTATGTTCGAGTCATACATCATCGGTGAATCTTCGGGAAACGACCCATGAGATCCCTGCATATGTTGGCAGTAAATTCAATCGTCGGACTATCCGAACACGTGCGTACCTCGTACCACGTTCTTACCGATTTACAAGACATGGTTGGCTTCTAGCAAAGCTTCGTGCCTACCCAATTCTCCAGAAATATTCTTTTAAGGAATATATAATCTTTGTCAGGCGTAGTATACATAGTATTGTGTATTACGATCCAGTATCGATATCACATGCTAGGCCTAGGGCTGGAATTGTGTCTGCCCCATACGAAACATATATCAGATCTCTGGTAACTAGTCTCTATAATCGGATAATCATGACCTAGTCATATTATCCTGATGACTGCAATACATAAGAGTACCAGTTCCGTATCCTACGTGATCATCATCTCCATATGACTGAAGTGATACTTCCATCTTGACATCACACCCAATACACTACGATTCTCAGTATACCCAGAAGAGGCGTACACAGAACCTGTTAAAGCCCCGGATGACCAAAACCAAAGTATATTGATTGTCGCAAGTATTAGCGATGCAAGTCTCAGGTTAAGACCAAATACACCTACCCTGATTCGGATTCACATAGACACATAGTCATACTACCAATGGGATTCTGAGGGGTCTATCCAGAGCAAAGCTGTTTCCGTACCATCAGTAAACATAACCTCCTATTACACTTGCATGAGTATCCAATACCCAAATATATGATAACTATGTTGTTACACTTCCATAACACGCACAAGTGTAATACTAGTCTATTCTGTATTATCGATGTCCAGACTCTATAATACTACGACTAGAGATATTTAATGATTAAACCTTCGTGGATTGATAATGTCTCATATCTTATTAATCTTGTACTAATCATATGGACTTTTATCATTTATATATCCTGGTAATCCAATTACAAATGATAAAAGAGCAATTTCCTTTGTCACATAGTTAATTTGTACAACACTATGTTCTTTACAAATAGTGATGCTATGTGTCATAATTGTCCAACAGCTTTATTATTAGCACTGTGTCGATTGACAATCATTACATTGAACTTGAAAAAGGCCCTCAGTGAGGTATATTTTTTCCTACATACACATCATTTTTTGTCAATACAAACTTGTCAGAAACAAATACAAGCTTAAAGCCATTCTTGCTAAGGAGAGAGCCCGAGACCAAGTTCTTCCAAATATCAGAAAGATACAAAACATTCTTCAATGTAAGCTCATTTCCAGATGTCATCTTCAGAACCACTGTGCCTTTTCCAACCACTCTAGAGGTAGACGAGTTTCCCATTGTCAGATGATCGCCACCATTGACCTTCTGATACAAGGAAATCATCTTGTTATCTGCACAGATATGACAAGTAGCCCTAGTGTCTACCCACCATTCTCTCGGATTCCCAACCAAGTTGGCTTCAATTACCACTACTGAGAAGTTCATCTTTGAGATCTCATCAGTCAGCTGCTCATCTTCAGTGACATGTGCCTCATTTTTCTTTTTCTTTCCATTGGCCTGAGACTTCTTGTTTCTGCAGTCCCTTCACATATGATCATATTTTCCACAGTTGTAGCATTTCCTCTTAAACTTCTTGTTAGCTTAGGAAGAATCAGCTCCAATGTTCTTTATCTTTTTGCTACCCTTTACACCCTCGACGATGTTGGCCTTAGACTCCATAGTCTTATAGCTGTCCTTCTCGGACTTCCTGTTGTCCTCTTCGATCCTCAATCGAACTCCAAGGTCTTTAAGGCTCATCTACTTCGTTTTGTGTTTCAGATAGCTCCTGAAGTCCTTCCATGATGGAGGCAACTTTTTAATGATGGTGGCAAATTGAAACGTCTCACAGAGTTTCATCCCTTCATCCATTATTTCATGAATGATTAATTGCAGTTCACCCAACTGAGACATTATTGTTCTTGAATATACCATTTTGTAGTCCGGAACCTACCCACGACAAATTTCTTTTGCCCAACATCCTCGGTTTTGTATTTCTTCTCGAGATATTCCAATAGAATCTTCGTAGAAATCATGCCTTGGTACACATTATACAGGGTATTGTCAAGTCCTCCCAAAAGGTAGTTCTTGCACAAGAAGTCGCCAGGCGATCATCTCTTTTCTCGCAGTTGCTTGGCTGTTTCTGTTTCTCCCTCCACAAGATCTGGAGGATCTTTGAGGTACTTAGCCAATTGGAGAGTTGTTAGGTAGAACAACATTTTGCTCTGCCACTGTTTAAGGTTTGCTCCACCAAACTTTTCCAGTTTTTCTCCATGAGCGACCGGTACTAAGATGTTTCCGCTAGCTATATGTAATTGGAAAAATCAACAGCGATCAATAAGTCTACAAAAGACAAATTATACAACGATCAACAAATGATCTTGTTCAAGTGATAAACCAAGTATCCACTCGTTGCTATATTGGACAGTAGTACCAATAAACACAAGTCCTTGATTTTACGACTAAGGTTTCTTATGATAAGTAACCACTTAAATCCCTGACCACTTAGGCTCTTATCGCCTTTTTCGACAGAATATCCTTTAAACATTTCCTCAATAAAATCTCTTAGGAATTCAAACTTAGTATTACACTTCCAATTTCACAATACAATGTGTATATATATGTGTGTGTATATGTGTGTAAATCAATCAAGCTTGGATGAAATTACTTGTGTAAGATCACACTTTTAATTCTCAACCAAGTATGCAACACACAATTAAATTTCAACTTTATCACTATGTGTATGCTTGTGATAATTGAACACCCTAATATTAACTTAAATCTATACTACCAAGATTATTGTAATACAGTATATGATTTTACTAAGTTAATATTATGATAAATTAAGTTAATCTAAGTCTATTTCAATTTAAAAACAATTCCAGGGTCAATTCGTTAGTGTCGCGTTCGTATATTCGTTCGAACGAAACTGTCCAGTGAGTTCACGTTCGTGTAGCGTTCGAGAACGCATTCGAACGAAGTGTTCCAGAGAGTTCACGTTCGTGTAGCGTTCGAGAACGCGTTCGAACAAAATGTTCCAGAGAGTTTACGTTCGTGCAGCGTTCGAAAACGCGTTCGAATGAAATATTCCAGAGGGTTTACGTTCGTGTTGCGTTTGAAGACGCGTTCGAACGTTCTTAGGCAGAATACTTGCGTTCGAGGTGCGTTTGAATACGCGTTCGAACGTTCTTACAAAAATTCAAAATTTTGCCTACGCGTTCGTCGGGCGTTCGAACGCCCTTGCATATTTTTCATGCACAGACTATATTTTTCCAGAAAAATGGATTTTAATACATGCAAATCCACATCTAACAACACTAAAATTAATAAGTTCTTAAGATTGTTGTCGAATTAGTGCTATTAAACGAAATCAACATGCATCAAACAAATCTAAAACATCAAGATCAGTATTCACCAATGAAAGCAAATCTATACTAAAGATAATAATCTTAAACCATATGCCGTAAATCTTCAGAAAATAAGAAGAACCTGGTAAAAACATTGAAGATACAAACAATCCAAGCTGAGTTCTCTTTGTCCTTAAGAACTTATTAGCCTCGTCTCGGTGCTCTACGGATTTTGTGGCTAACATCCTCCCAGGATAACTTGGATTTCTCTTCTTCAAGGGGCACACCTTAACAAGATCTTGAAATGGGACAATGATGGAATCTCTCTCTTGACTCCAAAACAAAAAGATGTGACACAAGACTTTGTAAAAATTTCTGGATCCCTTGAATGAACATGAAGGCCCATTTAAATAGACATGGAAGGGTGCCTTTGAGGGCATCATTTGGTTTGGGATGTAACCCTTCTAAGGGTTATACCCCTTCCTTAAACCCTTTGGAGCCTAAAGGCATGTTCTTTCTTTCAACTCTAGAGGTCATGTCCCTACATGTTAGTGTTTTTCCCAAAGACCACTACTCAATGGACATTACCCTCCTTGCATCCATACTATATATATACATATTTAGAGAATTTATTACAAATATATCTAGTGAGATTCGAATTTTGAACCTGAGAAAGAACAAATCACTCAAGCCCAAAATTTTTACCACTGATACAACCCTGTGAGATTAACAATCAAAACTTCAATACAATATAATCTATCTTAATTACAGCGACAAGGGAGGAACTAGAAAACAACATAGGGGAATTAATAATAATAATAATAATAATAATAAATATATTATGTGAAATCATAAAAATATTAAAATTGAAGGAAAGAATGGAAATGAAAAACCTAAAAAAATCAATAAAGGCCAGCTTTCTTTGGTTTAGGATCCTCGACTCCTGCTGCGACGAAAATTATCTAGAATATGACCATCTCATTTTATAAGGTAAAAAAAAACTTTATGAAAATTTTAATTGTGACAACAAAGTAGTTTCTTCAGCCAACTCATGTACATGTATCAGAATTTTATTTTTAAAGCTGTAAAGAAAACTAAGATGAGGACAAGCCATTAGTGAATTTCTACTAAGGTCGTTTGCTTAAAATGGCATATTATCTCATATAGATGTGCAGTTATTAGCTTTCCAATTATTTATTGTGAATTTGTCAAGTTGCTTCAGAATATTAGAGGGATATTATCGAAGTTTTAGTAAAAGTACATATCATCATTAAAGATTTTTGAATATGATATTTCAATACATATTTTTTATATTCAATATTAACCCGTCATTTTTATGTTAATGCCATTAAATAGATGATGATGTTAGAAGGGTATTTTTTTAAAATCACCTGATGTAATGGCTCATTGATAACAACAACAAAAAAAAACTAGGTGTTGCATTGATATTTTCATAATTCATTGATAATGCATAGAAAATCTTCAAAAATAAGAATATAAATATGATAAATTGTTTAACTCTTTTAAAAACGACCAATTAGTTTCTATCTATATCATTTTTTTGGTTACACCATAGATGTCTATCTCACCACCCATTTTTTTGCAGTTACATATTTTCCTTCACAATTGGAGCTGAACCAGTGACTAGTTTTACTTACCTGACTTCAAGAGCAACATAACATGTGAAAAGATCATGAGATTTAATTTTTTCCGTTCTTTGAGTATTTTCTTAAGGTACGGGTATTCAATTAAGATTTTAATTGACTGTGGATTCTGTTAGATTTATGGATTGTTTAAATCCATTTAGACTGGAATTATTTTTTTCAGTATTTCGTTGGATTTTAACAAGTTCATAAATTGTTAATAATAAAAAAATCAAAATTAAAAATTATTTCAACTCTAAATTATCTTTCACTATTATATTAATAAAAGTTGAAAACCATAAGACTTGGTTTTAAAAGTAAAAACGAATTTCACAAAAAACTCAAGTAGAAGGAAATCATAAATGTAAGTGGCATTATGTTGTGGATTTGAATGGAATAATTTTATTTAATCACAAGTGGGGGTAAAAATTAGGTTTTATTAACCAAAGTGATTAGAAAAAAAAAATCTTGGGTGGTCAGTTCGGTCAAAAATTCATTTTATGCCATTTTGCAGAAAAAAAACGTTTTCGTAAATGTTTCGTGATGTTCCTTACTATTTATGTCATTATTTGATATTGAATAAATATGTTTAGATGAAATATGAATAAATTATTCATATTGGATATATTGAATAATTTATTTGATAATTTAAAAGGTTTTTAAAATTACGATTTCACCCGAACCGCGAGCTTCCGCTGCGCCCGCGTCAAAACCCCAATAAAAATGGTATCAGAGCAGGTCTGATCCTTCATCCATTACATTTGTCATGCTTTATATATGATATATAATCCAATTTTGATATTTTCACATGTATGTAATTTAGATGTTTCTTGACTTTTAGTTCTACGCTAACGGGAAACGTAACGGAAATTTAATGGTTAAGTTAAGTTATGTTTTCTAAGGTAGAATTGAATTATTTAGAAATTGATCTAGATTATATTCTGCATTTGATGTAGAGTAATGCTTTCTTGAGGAATATCCCCGCTTAAATAAGGCAGTAAAGTTACATGTATTGGATGCATGTTTCTTTGTCCGTCTTGTCAATACAGTATATGGGTATCTTTCTATGGCTGCATCCGAGAAAGTGCCAAAGCATGGAGGATGTAGGTGAAAGAATTTTATCCATGCTGGATGTATATTTGATACTAGACAAATTCAAGTGAAAGTGGAAATCCTGAACGTGCCAAAGCTATCAGGACTACATTGGTAGCTTGAGTTTGTCATTTGCAAGTGAAGTCTTGATACGCCTCATTGTGAACGTGCCAAAGCTGTCATAACGGGAAATGGTCAGGATCGAAATCAGGAGTCACAGTGAGTGTGATTGACAATGCGTTATCTACCTAATGAATATACGTAGGCGAGATCATGCCAAAGTTGTGAGTCGAAATATATTCATGGGGTCCACTTCTCACTATGGAATTCGATTTAATTATTGAATTCCCATTTTCCGTTGAGGATTACGGTATTACGTAAAGTAATGGGAGACACTGCTGGGTTAAAAATTCATAACTAAAGCAGTGTGTAATTTTATGGAAATTACCGCTATTTTGTTTCCTTTATTCTATATTGTTAATAGAATTAAACTTCTAATCCACTACATGCATATTATTTGAATATGTTTTCTGACTTACTTATGGTTGCGTATTTCTAGAATAGGTTCTAGAATGTAAGTAGACTTGGATATTGTTAGATTAGTCAAAACAATCGGGAACTATTATTTCGTTTTTTCTTGAAAATCAAGATGGTTAGTGACTTAGTTACTAAGTCACGATAAGTAATCTAAATAGATATCTGTTTTAGGATATAATTATCTAGAGAGAATAGTTTCTTGTGCGGTAAAAATTGACATGAATTAGTTCATGTCTCGAGATTCTTGACTGGCATTAAGAACTCCATTAGGTATTTTTTATCGTATAATGAAGTTTCTTGACTTTAGTGACTTTTAGAAGTCATGTGTTTGACACAGTTTGCTAATCAATTATTTGCAATTGTTATGAATAATTGAAGGCAAATTATAGAGCTTAAGAAAGGGGATGTGTATAGTTGTGTGTAGAGAGTATGATTCTCACAATACGACAACTGTAGGTATTGGATACCAGATCTCTCATCTAGTTATTTAAAATAATGTTTAATGATTGTTTTGATATTTGATATCAGAACTTGCGACTATTGGATAGTTACTTGTTCTTTATAAATAATTGTTACATATTTTAATATGACTAGTAGTTTCATTGATGAAGAGATAAACATTAAGAAAAATATTCGGTTAACTAAATAACTTAGAACATTGTTTTATGAGATTTTATCACATAAGCATTAGATGTTTATTCCGTATGGTAAAGGATGGTCTGATACAAGATCACACCATATATCTTTATCCATTTAATGAATATTGTATTCAGGATGTGATTAAATCTCATTTAACCAATGATCGTCATTGGACCACAAATTTATTAAACTAATAGATTAGATATATGTAGTTTAATGAATTAGAAATTTCCTTGGATAGTTTTCTTTACTTCGTAACTTAGTTAATGAATTGTCATTACTTAGTTACGTTTTTATAAAAGGATATATATTGAACATCTTGAATGGTTCGAGAATTTTCAATATGTTTATGATGAAACGCGAATAGAATATTTTGATTGGTTCAAAGATATTCGATTTGAAGTTTTGAAAACTGTATCTTTAAAATTTATCATGAGTCTTTGAATTGTTCAAAGATGTTTGATATGATCAAACATATGAATTTATGGCAATTAGTTCTAAAGTTATTTAATTAATGTGATTCTTACTCAATATTATTCTTCTACGATTCCATCGTGATGGAATTGATCAGTGGGAGAAATCGAATCTTATATGTTCTGATTCGTTTGATATTGAGTGTTACCGAATTAGTTTTTAATACTCTTGGGGATATGCTCCAGTAACACTAATTCATCTTTTTAATTAAGGTTCCATTAGTTTCTACAGTTGCGTATATGATATGTGTAAGTAAAAATTCGAATCTTGAAAAGTTTCAAATCTTTCTTTTTTATAATGGTTATATAATTGAAAAGTACTTGCGCCTTGTAGGTACAAGTAAAAGTTTATCATTTATTCTATTTTATAGAATATTGTATTCTCTTTGATATAATATCTTTTCTACGATCCCGAGTAATATAATTATTTTATTACTTGGTGTATAACATTAGATGTTGACCATTGTAGAAAAGACTTGACTTATTGAAGTCAAATGTGAGAGTGATAAACTTTAAATGGAACTACATAATTAATAAGATGAAATAACCCTTAGATATCTTCCGTATAAGTTCAATAAGATGTCAGAATCATTTAAAAAGTATTTGATACTTAATGGTTCTGTTGTTTTCTTATTGAAGAAAATTATCCTATAACTTATAGTGGGAGCGATATTTGATATCGATTTCGGAAGTTAGCATTGAACCATAGATCTAAGATTGTTTGTAGCTTACTACAATCAAGTTTTGAACTTGATTAAGCTTTCGTTATGAATCGTTCATAAAATGTGCAAATTATTTGCAAAGTAAAAGTAAATTGAGCTTATTAAAGGTTTGACATTTATAGTATGACAATGAGAAAGGTTATACTCATCAATATATTGTAGATTATGAGGAAACTTGTCTCTAGTCACACTAATTGAACAATTAAAGATCTTTTGGTTAATGTACTATGTATTTTGTCTAAAGAATGCAAAATGGCGTTCCTGAATGATTTCTTCGAATGAGAGATCCATTGTGGTTTCTTTGTTTGAAGAGTTCATTCTAGAATAGCCCTAGAGTTTGTATTCTGCTAAGATCACAGTTTGATATACTAGCGTATAGAGCCTATTGTAGACTCAGATAAGCTTTTCAGAAATCTGTGTATTCTAATTTTGATAACAGTCAGATTATTGATGAGCGGAAAATATATCAATATGTACCGCCCCTTTAACTTAATATTTTGTTTAGTTTCTCGGGTTTGATGAACGTTTTGATGTGTTTTAGTTTATTTTGCAGATAAAATAATATCGGGTCTCAATGAAATCATTTAGGACGAAATATGGGTCAAATAAGGGCAATTATTGGACTTGATATTTTAATTTTGGAGATTGGAAACTTGAAATGGCGTTTTTGACAAAGTGCAGTTTTGGAAATTCTAGTTTTGCACATCTGTCGTAGTTTGGGCATAACGTTTTACTCCAATATCGGATTGAGCTGATTCAAGTGCCAAATTAAAGAATACTCAAATATTTACAACGTTGGAAAAAACAATATTTTCTAAGTCTGAAGATTTCATGACCAAAATTGATGAACCATCCAGAAGTGTGTTGTGTGTAATTATTAAAGTCATTTTCAATCATTTTCAAAGCAAAAAAATAAATTAATAAATAAATAATAAAATTATCAAATCATCACCAAACATGATAAACAATTAGTGGAGCAATTAATAATGGATTTGGTGGAGTAATTAGTGGAGAAATTAATAATGGATTTGGTGGAGAATTTGATGGATGATTTGATGGAGGCAAAATTTTGCCTATAAATACCAAGCCATTTCATTTGTAAAATTCATACTTTCTTCTTTGAAATTCCTAAAGAATAAATAAGAAGATTGTATTTTGTTTGTTTATTTACAGCTTTCAGTAATTAATTTCCGCTTTCGCACTTTCTTTTCTTTATTTTTCAGTTTTTACTTTCCGCAATTTACTTTTACGCACAATCCTTTCCTTTCTTTACTTTTGCAGTTTTCATTTTTCAAGCAATGAGGAGGTAATTCCCCTTTGCTGGGGTGAAAGGTAAAGCTTTTATTATTGCTATTTAGATTAATCTCCCTTAATTATAATATATAAACTATTTAAAACTTGACTTAATGAGGATACCGCTATATTGGCCGGTTGGTAATTAATTATAAATTGGTTTTAAACTGACTAAGTATGGATACCGCCTAGTTGGTCGGTTGGTAATTAATTATTAATTTTACTTAATCAGGATACCGCCTTTATGGCTGGTTGGTAATTATCACGTAAAGTTAATATATTATATTAAGGGAGATATCTAAAATAGTAGTAATAAAAGTTGATCCTCTAACCCCAGTATTTTCTTTTATTGTACTTTTACTTTATTTAATTTCAGTAATTTACTTTTCAACAATTTACTCTTCAACAATTTACTTTCAGTAATTCAATTTTATTTTTTTTACTTTTTACTTTTTACTTTTTTTACTTTTCAGCAATTTACTTTTCAGTATTTAATTTTCAGTATTTTACTTTATGTCTTTTATTTTATTTAAATTTTTACTACCCGTAAATATGTGTCGTAACTAAGCCAGTTATCTAGGGTTGTGATGAAATCCAATATCACCGGTTTATAAGGGGTTAGATTATAGTTTGGGTAATATAAATGTTTATTTATTGAGTCTTAATCTTAATGCTTTTTATTAACTGGCCATTAATAAAATTGATTATGTAAACTTAAAATGAACTTGGAAAAGGGATTTTAGGTTAAAGACCTTAGACTCAATAGCCCACGATCTTCCTTGAGGATAGATAACCCTTTAATAGATTTCCTTACAGGATAGGAATATACCTGTCGGGCGGGGGTAGCCATAATTGGAACTTAAACTTAATGAATCCAGTTAATTTGGTTGACATAGACATATGGTTCAATTGGGTTATACTGGGTATTTGTAATCGACCATCGGAAGAGGCTTTTACATAATTTAGTGTTCCAGGTTAATAAATTAATATATTACCCAACTGTAAGATAACCACTTCATATTTAATAGATATTGGAAGGATTCACAACCCTGGATAGTTTTATAAATTTGAATTTTCTTCAATCTACTATCAAGAAATTTTATTTACTTGTTTTAAGTTTTAAAGTCACCACCCAATCAAACAATCAATCTATTATATACTTGTAAACATTTGACCTCATAAAAAATTAATAGCAAAGGTTTTAAGTCCTCGTGGGATCGATACTTTTTATACTACTTGAACGATACGTGCGCTTGCGTTATACGCGTGTGATTACGCACCGGTCAAGTTTTTGGAGCTGTTGCCGGGGACTTATTTATCTTCCACTATTAGTTTAGGGGTTAGATACGTTACTTGTATCTAATTTCTTTTTACTTAATTTTTTTTTCTTGTTTTTCGGGTTCTCAGAAACTACATGAGACGAACCAGAAGCTTTGAACTCCGACCGCTTGACCCAGAAATTGAAAGAACCATCAGACAGTTGAGAAGGGAAAGGCGAGAAGGCCAAGAAGCTTTAGTCAACATGGAACCTGAACCTTTGAACGTTGCACCACTGATTCCCATTCGAGACAGAACCATTCCGGTGGTCGACTGCTTCATTTCCTGTATTGTACTTCCTCCCTTACTAGCAAATGCGGGTGACATCAAAACATGCATTTAGATGATTCAGCAGTCAGTACAATTTGGGGGAAATGCAACTGAAGATCCTAATTCCCACATCAGCAACTTCCTGGAAGTTTGTAGTACTTTCAATTACAACCGAGCAGCTGAAGAAGCAATGAGACTGCGGGTTTTTCCATATTCCCTGAAAGACAGAGCTAAAGCTTGGCTACATTCGTTACCAGCAGGTTCCATCACAACTTGGAACACTCTAGCCACCAAATTCCTTGCAAAGTACTTTCCACCAGCCAGAACTGCAAAGTTGAGGAATGACATCACATCCTTCGTGCAACAAGATTCAGAATCCCTTTGCGAAGCTTGGGACAGATTCAAAGATTTACTCCGAAAATGTCCTCATCATGAGATCGCAAAGTGGCTACAAGTCCAAACCTTCTACAATGGACTTTCTGGAATAATGAGAACCACAATTGATGTTGCTGCTAGAGGAGCTTTAATGGAAAAAGGAGAAGATCAAGCCTGTGATTTAATTGAAGAAATGGCCAACAACAACTCCTTGTGGCCAATAGAAAGGAGCATGATCCAAAGAATTGCAGGTTTTTATAAAGTTGGAGCCAACACAGCATTGAATTCCAAGATGGATGTGATTTGTAAAAATCTGGAAACTCTTAACATGAAAGTTAATGGTGGATCCACAAGTTCACCATTTGGAGGAATACCTGAGTCAGAATCTTACAACCAACAAGAAGAGACAGTGAACTATGTCAACAATTTCAACAGACATGGGAACAATCCATATTAGAACACCTACAACCCAGGGTGGAGGAATCATCCCAATTTCACATAGAGCAACAATTCAGGGCAAATGAACAACCCACCACCCGGATTCCAACAACAGAACAAAGGCCAAGAGCAGGCAAATGAATCAGGAATAACAAAAGTGTTGACCCACTTGAAAAAGATAGAAAAAAAATATGACTCTCAAGCAGCAAGATATGATGCTATATTTCAATCCAAGCAGCATTAATTCAAAGTCAATCTGCTTCTATTAAAGCACTGGAGAATCAAATTGGAAAACTGGCCAATTCTCAGAGTTACAGACCGCCAGGTAATCTTCCTAGCAACACTGAACCAAATCCGAGGAACATAGGGAAGGAGCAGTGTCATGCCATCATGTTAAAAAGCGGTACTGAAATCAACAAAGATGTTGGAGACAAAACAACTACTGAGGAAGTTCCAAAAGAAACAAAGCAACAAATGGAGGAAAAAGAAACAAAGGAAAAAAAACAGATCACTCCGCCTCCACCTTTTCCTCAGCGTCTTCAGAAGAATAAACTGGACAAGCAGTTTGCTCGATTCTTGGAGGTGTTCAAAAAGATGCATATCAACATTCCATTTGCAGAAGCGTTGGAACAAATGCCCAGCTATGCCAAATTCATGAAAGACATTCTTTCACGAAAGCGGAGATTGGGATATTATGAGATCATAGCATTATCAGAAGAATGCAGCGCCATCATTCAGAGAAAACTTCCTCCAAAGTTGAAAGATCCTGGCAGTTTCACTGTTCCTTGCACCATAGGAGAACATGACTTCGGTAAGGCTCTGTGTGATTTAGGTGCTAGTGTTAACTTGATGCCTTTTTCTATTTTCAGGAAACTGAAGATTGGAGAAACAATGCCCACTTCAGTCTCACTACAACTTGCTGATAGAACGCTTGTATTTCCAAGAGGCGTAGTTGAGGATGTGCTGGTCAAGGTTGACAAATTCATTTTCCCAGCAGATTTTATTGTCCTTGATATGGAGGAAGACGCAGACGTGCCAATCATCCTTGGAGAGACCATTCTTGGCTACAGGTCGAACCATTATTGATGTTCAAAAAGGAGAACTAACCATGAGGGTACAAGACCAAGAAGTAACATTCAATGTTTTCAAGGCCATGAATTTCCCAGATGATGAAAAAAAAGAGGAATGTTTCAGACTTGATATGATACATAGTACCGTTCAGAACTCTGATGAAAGAAAAGTTCTACTGACAAACTTAAAGCATGTCAATTACCTGTGAAGCTGAAGATAAAGCGCACTGCGTACTGAAGAAGCCAATTCTTGCACTGCAAGCAACAGAAGAGAAAACGTTCCACCAGCTCAATGAATTGGAGGAATTTCACATACAGCCTTTTGAGGATGCCAAATTGTACAAGGAAAAGGCAAGGAAAAGACATTATGAGAAGTTAGTGCGCATACAACTGGAACCAGGGCAGAAGGTACTGTTAAACAAATCAAGGGTGAAATTATTTCCATGGAAGCTAAAATCTAGGTGGTCAGGTCCATTTGTGATCACTCAGGTTTTACCTTATGGAGTTGTTGAGTTACTGGATCCCAATACCAACAACACATTCAAAGTTAACAGTCATCGTGTCAAGCACTACTGGGGAGAATCATTTGAGCGACAAAAAGAAAGTGTCACACTTTCAGATCCAGCATAACGTTCGGGTAGTCACGTTTGGCTGACGACGTAAAACTTAGCGCTAGCAGGGAGGCAACCTATGTAATTTTTGTATATATTGTGATTTGGTGTGATTTAATTTTGTGTGTTTAGTTTTTGCAGATTAAGTCATTTTAAGATGGAAGAAGCTCTAGCAAATCTTGACAAGCAATTTCCTTCTCTCCCTTAAAAATCTCTGATGAAAGTTTACAAAGCTCGCTTGGAACGGATGAGACTACTAACAATCCATGGTGTTCCTAATGACATTCGATGGGTAATTGAAGCACGAATCTGATTGGCAGGTGAGTCTTTTGACTCTTTTATTTCACATCAGCCTGGTTTTGGAAGAAGCACGTATGCAAAGAAACGTAGAGCTACGCAAATGGGTGTTTGTTACAAATGTGCAAGCTGGAATTGCAATACTCGTTGTCATTCTTTAGGAATGGTGTCTGATAATCGCGAAGACAAAATTAAATTCATTAGGGATGGCTTGAGTAAGGAGTCCTTAGATGATATATCTTCGACTCTTGAGACGCATCTTAGTGGATATGTTCACAGAGCCTTTCGCAAATTACATACACAATTTCAAAAAAGAAAGACAACAGTTAAGTCTTGGGAATCTGACTAAAAAAGACCATGTTTGCCAATTTATAAGAAAATTGGATGGGAAGCTTGTCCCTGCTGCATAACGTCAATCAAGCTGTAAATTCTTGTACATATTATATCTCTTTGTCTTTTCCTAATAATTGTGATTTGTTTTGTTGTTTTCTTTTCTCCGACAAGATCCAGACCTTTTTTATTATAACGATTTATTTTACTGTTTAACTAATAATTGTCATTTGGCAGGTATTAGTGCTATTATTTTACTCACCCTTTTCAGGTGTTATAAATTCAACTCATCATTACACTTTTGAAGACATCTAGAGTAAAACATGGAAGCCACTTCAAGAAGACGAGTTGAAAACATCTGTGTGTTTTGTGGTAGTACTGTTGGTACTAAACCACAATACGTAGAAGCAGCACAAGAATTGGGTCGAGTCTTAGCTGCAAGACATATGCACTTAGTATATGGCGGAGGCAATCTTGGACTAATGGGGATCGTTTCAAAGGCCGTACAGGAAGAAGGCAGTCATGTCCTGGGAATCATCCCAAAACCCTTGGCGGAGGCAAATCTTATTGAACCATCAAACGTAGAGGAACTGATCGTGCCAGGTATGTCTGAACGATTGGTAGAAATGATTAACCGTGCTGATGCTTTTATTGCTTTGCCAGGTGGCTTGGGTACATTGGAAGAAATTTTTATAGTGCTATCTTGGGCGAACCTGAACATACATCATAAACCAATTGGGTTGTTTAACGTTGATGGATTTTATGATTTTCTTTGTGTGTTTCTTGATGATACTCGGAGAAATGGGTTCGTGTCAAAACCTTTAAAAGAACTCCTCTTTACTGCCAGAGCTGCTCCGGATCTAATTGACCAACTCTTAGCCTATGAACCACAAGTTGACCCTATCCTTTCAAAGATAAATTGGTCTGAGGATGATCGTGGTAAGAGGCGTCGGATTAATCTGGATCTTAACCTTTAATTTCCTGTCGAATTTCGACTAACTGGGTATTATCTTCTAAACTCTTCTTCTACTGTTTGAGACATTAGGGACAATGTCTCATTTAGGTTTGGAGGAGGGAATTAGTTGACTAGTACCTTGTTTTTAGTTGTGTGTTGTTTTTATTTTTTAAGTTCAAAATTTTTCGAAAAATACAAAAAAAAATTGAAATTTTTTCAAAAATTACAAAAATATTTTGTGTTTTTGTGTTTTTATTTTGACTAAAAAAAAGGTGAAATTGGTAAAAGATAGCTGAGTAAGGAGTTTCCACTCCTGAGACATATCTCAAACCTATTTCGAAACAAGTTAATTTTTGTTTATTTCATTTTAAATTATTTAATTTGTAAATTCTCCATAAAACGGACTAAAATGGATCTTCATATGCTCAGTTGACAGGTATTATCAACATACATGGAAACATACAGATATGAGCTATAATTGAAAATTTTATAATGTTCAGTGCTCTAGTTTAAATGGAGGAAGCATCTCAGAAAATGATGGAGTAAAAAAAAAACATCTGAGATCCGAGTTATTAAGTCTGTAAGGGTGTCTTAACACCCAGTGCCCTAAAGCTAACTGGTTTGGGAGTCACTGGCCCAAAGCTCGCTACATGGATCGAGGATGTTCCAAAATATATACATCTAAAGTCTGAGTGATTAAATTCATAGGGGTGTCTTAACACCTGGTGCCCTAAAGCCAACTGGTTTGGGAGCCACCGACCTAAAGCTCGCTACATAGACGGAAGATATTGTATATAAATAAAAAAATATTTTAAAAAAAAAAATCAGAAAAATTATTCCATTGCCATAAAAAAGGTGTGAAATCTGATAGAACTTTAGGACAAAAAATTACTCTCTTATCAACTACACTTGTGACTGTTGTGGGCAAAAATGAGATTGATTAATACTTTTTTTGGCTGTGTATATGGAGAATGGTAAATATAATCGGAGAATTTACTTATCGGTAATTTAGAAAGAAACAAAACAACTAGTAACTTGGAGTAGAAGTTTCACCTGATTAGTCACTAACTTTTTTTATTCTCTTTTCTCTTGTCTTTTTGCTTTTGTGTGCATTAGTTTTACTACCTTTTTACTTTTGTAAAATTTTTGTGGGTATCATTGTTGTAAACCCTCACGAGACTACAACTCGTCCACTAGGGACACCTAGGGGTTTAAAGGCTTGTTGCATACGCTAAATGCAACCGTGATCCCTACGAAAGTGGCTTAGTTTAATTTTTTGTTGTTGTTTTGCTCGAGGACTTGCAAAATGTTAGGTTTGGGGGTGTGACGAGCGGAAAATATATCAATATTTACCGCCCCTTTAACTTAATATTTTGTTTAGTTTCTCGGGTTTGATGAACGTTTTGATGTTTTTTAGTTTATTTTGTAGATAAAATAATATCGGGTCTCAATGAAATCATTTAGGACGAAATATGGGTCAAATAAGGGCAATTATTGGACTTGATATTTTAATTTTGGAGATTGGAAACTTGAAATGGCGTTTTTGACAAAGTGCAGTTTTGGAAATTCCAGTTTTGCACATCTGTCATAGTTTGGGCATAAATTTTTACTCCGATATTGGATTGAGCTGATTCAAGTGCCAGATTAAAGAAGACTCAAATATTTACAACGTTGAAAGATAAAATATTTTCTAATTCTGAAGATTTCATGACCGAAATTGATGAACCATCCAGAAGTGTGTTGTGTGTAATTATTAAAGTCATTTTCAATCATTTTCAAAGCAAAAAAATAAATTAATAAATAAATAATAAAATTATCAAATCATCACCAAACATGATAAGAAATTAGTGGAGTAATTAATAATGGATTTGGTGGAGTAATTAGTGGAGAAATTAATAATGGATTTGGTGGAGAATTTGATGGATGATTTTATGGAGGCAAAATTATCAAATCATCACCAAACATGATAATCAATCTTTCTTTTTTATAATGGTTATATAATTGAAAAGTACTTGTGCCTTGTAGGTACAAGTAAAATTTTATCATTTATTCTATTTTATAGAATATTGTATTCTCTTTGATAGAATATCTTTTCTACGATCCCGAGTAATATAATTATTTTATTACTTGGTGTATAACATTAGATGTTGACCATTGTAGAAAAGTCTTGACTTATTGAAGTCAAATGTGAGAGTGATAAACTTTAAATGGAACTACATAATTAATAAGATGAAATAACCCTTAGATATCTTCCGTATAAGTTCAATAAGATGTCAGAATCATTTAAAAAGTATTTGATACTTAATGGTTCTGTTGTTTTCTTATTGAAGAAAATTATCCTATAACTTATAGTGGGAGCGATATTTGATATCAATTTCGGAAGTTAGCATTGAACCATAGATCTAAGATTGTTTGTAGCTTACTACAATCAAGTTTTGAACTTGATTAAGCTTTCGTTATGAATCGTTCATAAAATGTGCAAACTATTTGCAAAGTAAAAGTAAATTGAGCTTATTAAAGGTTTGCATTTATAGTATGACAATGAGAAAGGTTATACTCATCAATCTATTGTAGATTATGAGGAAACTTGTCTCTAGTCACACTAATTGAACAATTAAAGATCTTTTGGTTAATGTACTATGTATTTTGTCTAAAGAATGCAAAATGGCATTCCTGAATGGTTTCTTCGAATGAGAGATCCATTGTGGTTTCTTTGTTTAAAGAGTTCATTCTAGAATAGCCCTAGAGTTTGTATTCTACTAAGATCACAATTTGATATACAAGCTTATAGAGCCTGTTGTAGACTCAGATAGCTTTTCGGAAATCTGTGTATTCTAATTTGATACAGTCAGATGTTGATGAGCGGAAAATATATCAATATTTACCGCCCCTTTAACTTAATATTTTGTTTAGTTTCTCGGGTTTGATGAACGTTTTGATGTGTTTTAGTTTATTTTGCAGATAAAATAATATCGGGTCTCAATGAAATCATTTAGGACGAAATATGGGTCAAATAAGGGTAATTATTGGACTTGATATTTTAATTTTGGAGATTGGAAACTTGAAATGGCGTTTTTGACAAAGTGCAGTTTTGGAAATTCCAGTTTTGCACATCTGTCGTAGTTTGGGCATGACTTTTTACTCCAATATCGGATTGAGCTGATTCAAGTGCCAGATTAAAGAAGACTCAAATATCTACAACTTTGAAAAAAAAAATATTTTCTAATTCTGAAGATTGCATGACCGAAATTGATGAACCATCCAGAAGTGTGTTGTGTGTAATTATTAATGTCATTTTCAATCATTTTCAAAGCAAAAAAATAAATTAATAAATAAATAATAAAATTATCAAATCATCACCAAACATGATAAACAATTAGTGGAGCAATTAATAATGGATTTGGTGGAGTAATTAGTGAGATATTAATAATGGATTTGGTGGAGATTGATGGAGGCAAAATTTTGCCTATAAATACCAAGCCATTTCATTTGTAAAATTCATACTTTCTTCTTTGAAATTCCTAAAGAATAAATAAGAAGATTGTATTTTGTTTGTTTATTTACAGCTTTCAGTAATTAATTTCCGCTTTCGCACTTTCTTTTCTTTATTTTTCAGTTTTTACTTTCCGCAATTTACTTTTACGCACAATCCTTTCCTTTCTTTACTTTTGCAGTTTTCATTTTTCAAGCAATGAGGAGGTAATTCCCTTTTGCTGGGGGTGAAAGGTAAAGCTTTTATTATTACTATTTAGATTAATCTCCCTTAATTATAATATATAAACTATTTAAAACTTGACTTAATGAGGATACCGCTATATTGGCCGGTTGATAATTAATTATAAATTGGTTTTAAACTGACTAAGTATGGATACCGCCTGGTTGGTCGGTTGGTAATTAATTATTAATTTGACTTAATCAGGATACCGCCTTTATGGCTGGCTGGTAATTATCACGTAAAGTTAATATATTATATTAAGGGAGATATCTAAAATAGTAGTAATGAAAGTTGATCCTCTAACCCCAGCATTTTCTTTTATTGTACTTTTACTTTATTTAATTTCAGTAATTTACTTTTCAGCATTTACTCTTCAACAATTTACTTTCAGTAATTTACTTTTATTTTTTTTACTTTTTACTTTTTACTTTTTTACTTTTCAGCAATTTACTTTTTAGTATTTAATTTCAGTATTTTACTTTATGTCTTTTATTTTATTTAAATTTTTACTACCCGTAAATATGTGTCGTAACTAAGCCAATTATCTGGGGTTGTGATGAAATCCAATATCACCGGTTTATAAGGGGTTAGATTATAGTTTGGGTAATATAAAGGTTTATTTATTGAGTCTTAATCTTAATGCTTTTTATTAACTGGCCATTAATAAAATTGATTAGGTAAACTTAAAATGAACTTGGAAAAGGGATTTTAGGTTAAAGACCTTAGACTCAATAGCCCACGATCTTCCTTGAGGATAGATAACCCTTTAATAGATTTCCTTACAGGATAGGAATATACCTGTCGGGCGGGGGTAGCCATAATTGGAACTTAAACTTAATGAATCCAGTTAATTTGGTTGACATATACATATGGTTCAATTGGGTTATACTGGGTATTTGTAATCGACCATCGGAAGAGGCTTTTACATAATTTAGTGTTCCAGGTTAATAAATTAATATATTACCCAACTGTAAGATAATCACTTCATCTTTAATAGATATTGGAAGGATTCACAACCCTGGATAGTTTTATAAATTTGAATTTTCTTCAATCTACTTTTAAGAAATTTTATTTACTTGTTTTAAGTTTTAAAGTCACCACCCAATCAAACAATCAATCTATTAGATACTTGTAAACATTTGACCTCATAAAAAATTAATAGCAAAGGTTTTAAGTCCTCGTGGGATCGATACTTTTTATACTACTTGAACGATACGTGCGCTTGCGTTATACGAGTGTGATTACGCACCGGTCAATTGTCTGATTTTATCAAAGCATAAAGAATACACATATGATAGTAGGGTCAGTGGGAGCGTACAAATTTCTTTCTAGTGTTATATATCCTAACGACATTATCATTATTATTGTAATAATGAGATGTTTATAAGGTAAAAGGTTTACCTAAGTCTTTTTTTCTCCGTGAAAGCAGTGGGAGTAGTCTTTGTTATATTTGATATAAAGTTTCATATACGATATAAAACTAAGAGACTTGTGAGATACTCTCATTAGTCATGCATTCGATATGATCTAATAAAGGACACAGCAAGACTATCTGTGTGACAGTTAGTATAATTGTTTGACAGTTAGTGTGTCTCTTGTATATAGTATTTATCTTTCGTAAAGAATGATTCCTTAATCGAAAGAGAAATTGATTAGAATGTCTAATCAATCTTATGCATTATATGATGATGGAATAATTAATACTATATTATGTACGATTAAAGATATCAATTCAGTTGTAATTATTAAGAGTTATTTTGATATGATGTAGACCATATGATGTGTCTTGAAACATGCTCTTTGTTATCTTTGAGATATTGAGAACAAGTTTCTTATTCATGGAGAATATAATCCACATCCATTAGATTCAGATTAGTTTTGAGTCTAATTATGACATTAGATGGTCTATGTCATATAAAGTCAGAAAAGATGCAGTGAGAGTGTCACCGTTGATTCTACTGAATTAGTTGTAACTTATAAAGTATTGACTTATGAAGTTGCATAGTGACCTTATAGATTAGAAGTTTTGATATTAGTATTGTGTTTGCGGTTGTCTACATAGTATTTTGGATTTGATCTCTAAATACATAGACAAATTTATAGCTATAGCACAATATCAATATCGCATCTGAGTCATATTGATGTAGAACTTGGGTTCTACAAAATATGAATGATGATGGTTAAGGGAAATGATTGGGTTTGTTAGACAAACTCAATAATTTAAAGCGGGCTTACTTGTTGTTGCCTACCTTTTGAGTGCTAGGTTAGCTCTTAAGGGCCATGAGTATATGATACACATTTAGATGTGTATATGATACCGTGGATTGGCACTAGAGTAAGTGGGAGAAATTGTTAAGGTTGGTGCTCGGAGTGCCAATCCGGATCATATTTATGTCTGATTCATGAATACAAATAATTCTTTTTTCCATAATATTACTTATTTAATGATAGAGCCTCTTGTCTTTTATATACATATTCGATCTAATTACGATTTGATATCTAATTATGATTAGATTGAAACTAAATTTGATTTAGTGATACGTGTATATTGGACAAAGACCCTAGGATTTACAATGTAGTGCGCAGTTACAACGTAATTTGTAATTGACATTGGGAAGCGTCACTATAAGTTGTATATCCTTAAATAAAGTTTCTGGTCAAGATTTACTAACACGGATCGGTTAGTAAAATCCGCTGAGACTAGTACATGTCGTATATCGTGACTTGGTCCGATAGTTTATCCCAATGAACCATGAGTCTCGGGAGACTCGTATAGACATGTAGGTGTTTATTTGATAAATACTGAATGACTCACTGAAGATTTCCTAATAGATGGTACACCAACGTCAATAGGAATCTTCTCGAGTTGAGCAAGCATAGTGGTCCTTCGACTTGAGATACCACAGTGGATATATGAGTTATCCTCCACACTTTGATGGCAGTCACGTCACCGATCTATTTAGATCAGACATCTGCCTGTTCGTTAGGTGTGGACTAATGCTCATGATATCCAGTGCGTATCAAGATAGAATCCGTCAGTCCTGTGTGCAGGGCATAAGTATCCTACACGTGTTTGTGATCTAGTAAATCCATGGCTGTGGTATAACTTCGGAATTGAGTTCCGAATATTATTTAGAGATCGTAAATTTGAAAGTCGACTATATTATACCATAAGGATTTGACGTTCTTATCTATATCCCTGGTATAATATGGATAACCTATGATGGAGGGATTATATGTATGCAATGACATCGACTTGCAAAGTTTAGCGAGATTATCTGTGGTCGTCATAATTCATGAGTGGGTGAATTATGGACACGAAATTGGATTTCGTGACGGATAAACCTAAACTTAGAGAGTCCCACAATATTAAGTGTACTCATTGAGAATTTGGGCAACGCGTTATGAATTATATAGATTATTCATGATACTTCACTGGATTAAATGAGTTAATTCGAGTCGTTTTAACGGTTAAACGAAAATACATGCCTTAAGGGCATTTTGATCAGTTGATAATTAATGTGTATTTGTATTTGATACAAAATTTGATTTGATACATATTAATTATTTGTCAAATGAGATTTTGACACATGCCATTGATATATGTGTTTTTTATTTAATTTAAATAAAAATACATAAATAATAATAATCGCATTAATTAATTATTTATATGTTTAAATGTTAAATATCTAGATAATTAAATTATTTCAATATTACATAAATGTTATGCAATATGTTTGATTATTATTGATTACATGTGGCATGATTTTATTAAGCTTAAAGTTTACAAAATGGATTTGTTAACTTAAAGCTTATTTTCATTATTTAATTAGATTAATTGACCAAATGACCAAAATACCCCTCTTTTAACCCCTAACTCGGTTTTGGCTTGTATTTAAAGTGGAATTTTTTTTTTCTCATTTTTAAGTAAGCCATGGACGAAACCCAACTCAAAGAAGGCACCCAAAAATTTTCTTGAAGAATCAAGGAAGAAAGTGAAGAAAATCAAGAAAAAGTTTAAGGATTTTAGGAGATTTGGAGGTAATCTTCATAACTCTTAAACTTGGAAAGTTTTTTTCTTGTTCTTGAGTATCTAGACATGTTCTAGGGTTTCTTCCTTTCTTATATTTTGGGGCTTTTTGATTTGGAGGATGGATTTAGAGGCTAGATGCATGTGTGAAGTTTGATTGGATGATATTAGTGTAATATTGATTTAATTTATCATTTGATGACTTGTTGCCATTCTAGAGTCTTATGACCAATCTTGTAACTCCTAGAATTGTTCTTGAGTTCTTCATAGGTTGTGGCTTTGGTTGGTGTTAGTATTAATATGATTGCTATTGAGAAAATTAGATTTTCTAGCATGAAAAATGATATTTTTATTACCACAAATCCGATCTGGAAATTCTGTGATTTTGGTGATGAAAAGTATATTGTATAAATGTATTGGAGTGTGTTTAGGGATTGGAAAAATTTCCTAAACTGTTTCAGAGGGAAATGAGTGAAAACGGCGAAAAAAAACCGGCGGGACCCGGGGGACTTTTTGAGCCAACCGGGTGACCGCTGCCCAAACAGTGAATTGGTCACTGTTTGGGCAGCCCATGAACTGCCCAAGTACTATTGGGGCTGACTTGGCAGCCCTCATGTGCATTGGGTGGTCGGTTCGGTCAAAAACGCGTTTTTTAGACCATTTGAGGAAAAAAAAAACATTTTCGAAAAATTTTGCGATGTTTATTAACTATTTATGTCTTTATTTGATATCGAATAAATATGTTTAGATGAAATATAAATAAATTATTCATATTGGATATTGAATTATTTATTCGATAATTTAAAAAGTTTTTAAAATTACGATTTCACCCGAACCGCGAACTTCCGCTGCGCCTGCGTCAAAACCCCAACAGTTTTCATAAATGAAAGTTTAATAAAAGAGTTTTAGAAAGAAAAATTAGTTTTACAGAAAGACTCAGAGTTTTACATACATAAAAGCTTTTCAGAAAAGTTTTACAGAATCAGTTGTGTTTACAGACAAGGAAGGAGTTTTCAGAAAAGAGGTTTTCTGGTGACAGTTTCGGTTTTAGAACCATGAGTTTTCATAAAAGCACATCATTTTTCATTTTAATCATCCACTCACTTAAATCGTTCAAACGATCTAAACCTCTACTCCCAGTTTCTTTGTTTTGTAGGTTTACTCGGAGGACGAGCTCGGGAGGATGGATACTGATGGCAGTCATAAGGGTGTTTGGTTCACCAGGTCAAATCAGAGATATAGTTTAGTCAAGTCAAGTAAAGTCCAATTCCAGATAATTGTATAACAAAATTGCGTATGAGTATTCATGTATAGAGTTATTAAGATAATTGATCTTGTATGTTCAGTCGTGTGTGTATTATTTTACGTACTATGTCGTGGATTTGGGAAATGGTCCCATATGTGAGATTATATTTGAAAATAGTATCAATTTTGTCCGTAGTTAGAAATTCGAAGGCTTAAAGGGATAATATGGCCTATTCCCTGCCGGTAACATCTCCCGGATTGGGGATGTTACAAAGATGATATCAGAGCATGGTCCAGGGAGTCAATGACTGCAGTGGGTAGAGTGCTGGGGTATTGTATACACAATATGCCCGGGATGATAGTATATAAGGCACTACCTCTCCAGCATCCAATCCTCGAGTAAGTCTTCAAGCTCCATAGACAGGTTAGTAAGAATTCCTAAGTTATCTGAATTCTCTTCCTACTAAAAAGTAATCAAAATTCTTATTCTAGTTAAGGATTCTTTGGTAGTAATCTTTGCCTATTAGCCGAAGTTCAAGAAAAGTTGGGAGAACAATAGTAAAGTTCTAGGAATAGTTACGCAAATGAGTGGGAAAAGAAAGCTATGATAAAAGTAAGAAATGATAAATATATACTCAAGAAACCAATAGACAGTGAGTGGGAAAGATACAGAAGTAGATGATAAAGAGAATACTAGAACTTATAGCAATAAAAATGAATATAGCAAGTCTGAGTAAGAGTAAGAATGCCAAATAGACCTATGTAAAGTTTCCTCTTTTTCACAAGATTCTTCATTTCCTTAAGAAGTCCATTCAAACTAAATCAATAGCCATGGAATACCCTGTATAGATGACAAGCCCTTCGAATAGCAAAGGATAGTCAGAAGCATAAGAGAGGTGAGAAATCAGAATCAGACATGGGAATCCCGAAAAACTAAAGATGTTAAAAAAAGAGTATAGATCCCCAAACCCAGGCTCTCAAGCAAACAAATGAAGGTCGTAAGTGGAGATGATTAATTACCTTATCCCAAGAGACCTGACATATATGCGACCATAAGTTACCTAGATTCGCATTCCTCATTGATTCCAGTTAAGGAAGTTGTCCTGATGAAGCATATCTCATACCTATCTTACATGAGTAATACAACATACCATGACATAGAATACCAAAACAAGAAACGTCGATTTCCGTAGAGACGTAAGATGCTTGTCCTAGCCAGTGCCAGTATAGAAAGTGGTAATCGAACAGAAGCCCAGTTCGCATAACATCAATATTCTAAAGTAGAAGTAGTGAATTCAGAAGGATGGTATACCAATGAGAGACCAATGAGACTTCTAATGACAGAAAAATAAGAACCTGACCCAAGCCAAGAAGAGCAAGATCACAGTACTAGTGAGAATCTATAGATCAGACCAACGTTGGTAGAAATTTATGAAAGAATAAAAGTACAGACCCATGGAATTGGAGATACTCAAGAGTTAACAAAAGTACCCTTATGAACAACAAGGTTAAATGACATAGTTGTAGCCTATAGCAAGAGCGGAGAACAGAAGTTTAGGAAGAAGCCCAGAAAAATGGACCTGCACTAGTCTCAGCAGGTCAGTCTAGAACCAAGAAATTATTGGACAATTATGACCCATAGCATCACTATTTGTACAGAACATGGTGTTGCTGTACAAATTAACTATGTGATAAAGGAAATTACTCTTTTATCAATTGTAATTGGATTACCGGGATATATAAATGATAAAAGTCCATATGATTAGTTTCGAATTAATAAGATATGAGACAGTATTAATCCACTAAGGTTTAATCATTAAATATCCCTATTCGTAGTATTATCGAGACTGAACATCGATAATGCGGAATAGACTAGTATTTCACTTGTGCGCGTTGTGGGAGCATAACATCATAGTTCTCATATATTTAAGTATTGGATACTTATGCAAGTGTGATAAGAAGTTCTATTTACCGATGGTACGGAAACAGCTTCGCTCTGGATAGACCCCTCAAAATCCCATTGGTAGTATGACTATGTGTCTATGGGAGTCTGAATCAGGGTAGGTGTATTTGGTCTTAACCTGAGACTTGCATCGCTAATACTTGCGACAATCAATATATTTTGTTTTGGTCGTCCGGGCTTTAACAGGTTCTGTGTACGCCTCTTCTGGGTATATTGAGAATCGTAGTGTAGGGGTGTGATGTCAAGATGGAAGTCACTCCAATCATATGGAGATGATGATCACGCAGGATACGGAACTAGTACTCTTAAGTACTGCAGTCATCGGGATAATATGACTAGGTCATGATTATCCGATTATAGAGACTAGTTTCCAGAGATCCGATATATACTTCGTACGGGGTAGACACAATTCCAGCCCCAGGCCTAGCATGTGACATTCGATACTGGATCGTAATACGCAATACTACGTATACTACGCCTGACATAGATCACATATTCCTTAAAAGAATATTTCTGGAGAATTGGGTAGGCACGGTGCTTTGCTAGAAGCCAACCATGTCTTGTAAATCGGTAAGAATGAGGTACCGGGCACGCACGTATTCAGATAGTCCGATAACTACATTTACTGCCAACATATCCAGGGATCTCATGGGTCGCTTCCTGAAGATTCACCGATGACGTATGACTCGAACATAATTAATCTGTGATTAATTAAAAGAGAGAGAAAATTAATCTAGGATTAATTGCGGAGAGATTTTATCTGGGATAAAATACTATTTGAAGAGAGAGAAAACGATTAATTTGGAATTAATCGATAAATAATATATTCGATATATTATATGAAATTAGATTCATAACGGAATTAAAATTGAATTTTAATTCGGGCGAACGAATTAATTTAGAATTAATTCGCAAGCGACGTGAATAGTAATTTTGCTAGGCATAATTATTTAATTAAATTTGATTTAATTACGTCGCAACGGAAAATTCGTTAATTCGGAATTAACGAACCCGAGCTGGGAACGTGTTTGCGGGCCCACTCGGATTTTGAATTTAAGTGGGGCCCACAAGTCACATCACCTAGTCACTTTGCCTAACTTTTTGGTGATGGATTTTGGTGATGAAATGATGGTGGCTTGTAAAACACATAAGTGTGTAAGAAATTAATTATCTTTACCAAATATTTGGTATATCTTTTTCTTTGATTTTGGAAATCAAAAATTAACAAGTAAACATTACACAAAATCATTCTCTCTCTCCCAATTCATGCCTTGGGCGTGAACTTCATCTTCTTCTCTCCATTTGGCTTGGCCGAAAATGGCCTTGATTTTTCTCTCAAATTGTCGTGAGCCTAGGGCTCATTTGCTTCTTGATTTTGCTTTAAAATCAAAGGTGCTAGCACATGCAAGGAGTATTACAAAGGTGATAGGGAAACATATCCATGAGTTTAGAATTTAAGGAGATGCTTGGAAGCTTTACATACATCAAAGGGGAGCTTGGAGCACAACACAAAGGCTTGAAATTTTTGTTATCTCCTACATCCAAAACTGATCAAAGTGAGTATTTTCTGCATTCTTACTTTGTTGTATTCACATGATTTCTTGCTTAATTGATCTTGGTTTGACCTAGAAAACCCAACAATGGTATCAGAGCCATAATTGAGCATGAAATTGAATTTAGGGTTCTTAATCTTGATTTGGGTATTTTTGATTTAAGCATGATTTGATCAAATTGATTGTTTGAGTATGCTTATATAATGTTAACTTAGAGTTATACATGATCAATTTGAAGAAAAATTAATTGGATTAATTTTCCCCAAATGCATTAGCTTGGCCGAATGCAATATGAACCTTATGTCATGGTGATTTTTGAATTTTAGACAATTGGATGTGTTTAAAATGAATGGGATATATTAGTTTGTGATTTAATTGGATTGAAATCAAAATTGGTATAAAAGTCCCTAATTGTCGTGAGCTTATGGAAGCATGAATGGATTGATTTTGCTTCAATTTGTGTTGGTCATAAGTTGATTAATTAAAGCATGATTAATTAGTGTAACTGGTGTTTTGGAAATTAAGAATTTAACTAATTAATTATGGCTATTACACTTTAATTAATTAAATTGTGAAATTTGGAATATTAGAATTTAATTAATTGGGCTTAATTTGGAATTGGGCTAAAAATATTGTATTTGGGCTTAATGGGCTTGGTTGGGCCAAGTTTGGTTTAGGATAATTGGTTGGATCCAATTGGGCCTAAAACCATTTCCATAAAGTCCAAATATAATAAATGGGCCTTTAAATAATTAATTGGGCCTAATGGGCCAAAATTAATTTTGTGGCAAAGGGTAATTCCTTATTGGGCTTTGGTTGCCAAAGTTCATGCCTTATGAATTAATTAAAAGCCCATTGGACTTTAATTAAATTGACATTGGATGTTAATTGGGCTTTGAGACCCATTAAGATTAGATTTAGAATCTAAGTCATAAAGGCGTATTAAAAGTGTAATTATTTAATTTGGAATTAAATAAAGAATTAGTATTGAATACAAAATAAATTGGATTTAAAATTATAGTTCGATATAATTCAAGAATTCGTACTTTGAGTACTTATTCTTAAACGAGTTGGACTGCGCAAATCAAATCGTTGTTTGAACATTGGATGATCATTAATCAAAGATTAATTAATTGGATTAGATTGATTGATAACATGCTTTGTGTGAATACATGGATGTGATATATGAATAATGTATATCGGATGGATATTAGATGGGTGAGGGCAATTTTGGAAATTTTTGTAATAAATTTAGAATTTATTAAATTGGACCTGCGTGTCCAGCCTATATCTCTCGATTCTTTGTAATTATCTTCTCACCTATTCCCCTCAATGTAAATGAGGTTTCTTTAGAAGTGTTATGTAATTGGGTAGAAGTAAGAATAATGCTAGCCGGGGAGAGGAAATGGAGTGATTTGTTCTAGGAACAAAATATTTTAAATATCCATCTGCATATCATTATTAATTTATTTACCGTGCCTTATTATGCTTATAGAATGCATGCTTAAGGCTGTATGATGAGACTTAATCAAAGATAATTAATTGGTTGCCAATTACGCGAAAAACCTTCAACAAATATTAAGCGTTTTCCTTCCATTGAGTGATTCTCTCTCAAGATCCAAGATTGACACTGGTTTGTTGGCCAAAGTCAAGACCTTTGTCCATCACGGATGTGTTTGAATCATGAAGGCTTTGTTCCATATCGTATGTCTTGTCCAAGTTGTGATTTTTTAGCCAAAGTCAAGATCACTTCTTGTCCATCGACATCGATTACGAAGCTTTCCAAGGTCAATGGGTCCCGCTTAACTGGAATCATTAAGCTTGTTGTGCCCAAGCCAATGCTTAGTTGATTCAGAGGAAATATGTTAGGGAATATATTAGATATATTGGCATATATTGGATATATGTTTCGGACTTGGATGTCCACCTACTGGATCTAGGAATTGGATGAGATCCAATTGATCTTAGAGATCTACCTAGTTAAATATCATACAACTTGTTAGCCAAAGTCAAGGTTGTGTGTTATTTAACGGGATCCTAGCCCACTAGGAAACTAGATTTCCCGATTACTCAACAGAGGGTTAGAGGCTCGCCGAAAAATAGTGGGAGGCAAGTATTAAATTTGCAATTTCGTTTAGATACTTGCCAATACGCGCTCATTTCATTTTTCGTCATTATTTATAAATATATTAGTTGGACTAATATTCAGTTGTTGTTTTAATTAAACAGTTGGACTGTATTCAAACTACTTCATTTATAGTTGATTATATAATTGGATTATAGTAATCAAATATATTTGAATTTAACCAATCAAATAATAGTTGATTATATAGTTAGACTATAGTAATCATTATATTCCATTGTACCCAAAATCGTTGATTGGATAGTTGGACTATTGGAATCAAGATAACTGCAAGATTAGCGTTTAGAACATAATCCTGGGTGAAAATATCTTTAAACGGCTTTAATTTTCAAATTGGGAATAGATACTAGGATAGTCCTGGGAACTGAGAAGTTATTCTATTTGATAGAGTGACATCTCAGGCCTAAGCCCAGAGTTGAGCAAATAGTAGAGCATGAGCTTTGGAAGACTCATGGTGATGATAACTTTAGTGCTCAATCCTTTATGCTTACTGCAATGACTCTTTAATTCCGTCGTATGAATTAAGGATTAGATCTTTATACCATGATGTTGAAATTAAAGGATCTCCATAGATCTATCCTTAGATATTAAAAGTACGAATTGCAAAAGAAGTTCTTTCGCTCGCGTATGTCAGAGGGTACATCTGTCGAGCACTAGGTGTCGCAGATGATTGCTGACATCGGTCAGCTAGGTTAGCTGGGCATTACCTACGTGGCCGAGACTACCAAAGATTTGATCTTATAGTCTATACCCGAAAGCTGGTGCAGGTTCATTATAAACCAAGAGTAAACTCTTGGAGAGTTGATGGCTATGCTCAAAGAGGCAGAGCCAGAGCTTCTAAAAGGGGAAAATGCAAAATCATCACAGTCTTCTGGGAAGACAAAAGATAAATCCTAAGATGTTTGCCTAAACTGTGGCAAACGAAGTCACTGGAAGTGTGACTGCCGTATGGACAAGGCAAACGTGAAGGAAGAAGAAGACGGGCAAGACTCCGACTTCAAGTATATTTGTCATAAACATGTTCACTATTCGTTTCAAAATTGGATTTTTGATATTAGATGTGGTACATAAATATGTACTGATGTGCAGAATCTACTGATTAGCAGGAAACTGACTTCAGTTGAGATCAACCTGCGAGTCGGAAACCGGACAAACAGTCGCTGTTTTAACGTAGAAACCTAAGTTTAGGAACTACCTTTGGTATTGTACTTAAATTAGGAAACTGTTATAATGTACCTAGTTTGACTAGAAACATTATCTCTATATCTAAGTTTAACCCGTTGCGGGTATACTTTATATTCTAGAACACTAAGTGTTTTATTTTATAATGATGATATTGAGATAAACACATTAAATGTGAATAACAGTATTTATATTTTGAATATAAATTAATCTCAAACGTATAACATGACAAACAAATAGCTCAAACTGAATAAATCAGTTGAGACTTATTTGTGGCAATGTTGTCTGGGACACATTAACAAGACTCGTATATTCACACTTTCGAAGAGTGGATACTAGGACGGATTTGATTCTAAATCAAATAATGTCTACGAATCTAGTTTATTAGGCAAAGTGCCTAAAATACCTTTTACTTGGTAAAAGTGTAAGTGCCACCGATCTGTTAGCCCTCGTTCATAGTGACGTAAGTGGGCCCGTATCTAGTTAGGCTAGAGGTGGATATGAATACTTCGTAACCTTTACGGATGTGGCATCGCGTTATGGTTATGTGTTTCTTGTGAAACATAAATCAGAAACTTTTGATAAATTCAAAGAGTTTCGACAAGAAGTATAAAAACAGACCGGCAAGAGTATTAAAACATCACGATTGGACCATGATGAAAATACTTAAGCAATAAGTTTCTCAATTACTTGAAAGAGTATAGTATTCTTTCAATGTGGACTCTTCACGGAACACCTCATTTTGACGGTGTGTCCGAATAGAGAAACCGAATTTTGTTGGACATGATAAGGTTAATGATGAGTCGCTCTGAGCTACCAATTTCCTTCTGATGATACACATTAAACAGTGCAATACTTATTTTGAATAAGGTTCCATGAAAAATTTGTTAGACATACTTAATATTAGTTATGAACAGGAAAGAAACCGGGTATTCTCATTCCTGAAGATTTGGGATCGCTGGGCATATGTTTGGATGATACCAAACTATAACCCAAATCGGATAAGTGCCTATTTGTAGGTTGTCCTAAGGAAACCAAAGTATAGTACTTATACAACTCACAAGAGAACAATGTAATTGTTGCTCTCCATGCGGCTTTCCTAAGAGGAATACCTAAATGCAGTGGTAAGTAGGAGGAAAGTAAAACTCGATGAAAATCGGAGTAATACTATTCCAGGCACCGAGTCCTAACGGAACACAAACAGTTCATCAGGGATGAAATTGTACCACAATCTTCGAATACACAAGAACCGCGTAAGTCGGAGAGAGTTAGACAACAAACCTGGGAGGTATGGGTTTCTGATCTCACCTCGTAAAGATGTCAATCTTATTGAGGAACACGAACCAGCTACGTATGAGGAAGTGATACAAGGTATCGACTCCTTTTATGGCAAAGTGCCATGATGTCTGAAATGGATTCCATGTATACCAACCAAGTTTAGACACTGGTTGATGTACCAGAAGACATTGTGCCTATTGGTACTATTTGAGTCTTCAAGGAAGACATACATGGATGGCAACATACAAACGTACATAGCTAGGCTTGTGGCGAAAGGGTATCGTCATCAACATGGTATCGATTACGACGAAACCTTTTAACCGTTGCCATGATTAAATACATTCGGATGATGCTTGCTAATGCTACGATTTCATTTATGAAATATGGCAGCTGAACATCAAAACTGTTTTCCTTCAACGGAAACCTTTTGGAGGATGTTTATAAACATCCTAACGGTTTTTTCGTACCAAAACAAGCAAATAAGGTTTGCAAGTTAAATCAATCCATTTATGGATTGAAGCAAGCATCAGATTCTTGGAACCATCGTTTTGATGTTATCATAATGGTATATGATTTAATTCAAAACAAAGATGATTCTTGTGTATATAAGAATATTAGTGGGAGTGAACTGATAATGATTGTCCTCTATAATGATGATATATCATTTCTTGGAAATGACATTCCCATAATACAATCGGTGAAAGCTTAGCTTTCATGAAAATTCTACATAGAATACTTGGGAGAAACAACCTTTATTCTAGGAATAAGGATCTACTGGGATAGATCTAAAAGTTGTTGGCACTCTCCGAGAACTCGTACATTGAAAGATATGTACGTGACCCAGTGTCTCATATGCTTTGAGCATATGGAGTCACAATCAGGCCAATCCAAGTGATAGTCACTGGATTAAAGTTAAGAACATCCTTAAGTATCTTAGATGATCTAAGGATGCTTTCTTAAGCTATGGAGGATGAGAACTTGAAGTGACTGGGTTCACCGTTGCAAGTTTCCAAACCGACAAAAAACGACTATAAGTCGTAATAAGGGTACTATATAGTTTGAATAACGGAACAGTGAGCTGGAAATCTTCTAAGCAAGATATTGTTGCCGAATAAACAACAAAAGCGGAATATTGCTGCAACTGAGGCAGTAAAAGAAGCAATTTTGGATCTGTAAAATTCCTAATTAGATTAGGAGTAGTTATGTTAGCAGCTGAGCTAGGCTACAACACAGGCTAAAGAATTAATGGTCTCATCAACGATCCAAGTATATACTTCAACTATTTCATCTGATTCGTCGGATCATACATTGTGGCGATGTGATGATCGAATAAATCACATTAGATGATAACATTGCAAATCCGCTGACGAAAGCTATTTCTCAACAGAAGTTTGAGCGACCCGTACATAGTTCAGGTGTAGGACACTTGAGTGATTGGCTATAGGCCAAGTGGGAGATTGTTGGACAATTATGACCCATAGCATCACTATTTGTACAGAACATGGTGTTGTTGTACAAATTAACTATGTGACAAAGGAAATTGCTCTTTTATCATTTGTAATTGGATTACCGAGATATATAAATGATAAAAATCCATATGATTAGTTCCGGATTAATAAGATATGAGACGGTATTAATCCACTAAGGTTTAATCATTAAATATCTCTAGTCGTAGTATTATCAAGACTGGACATCGATAATGCGGAATACACTAGTATTGCACTTGTGCGCGTTGTGGGAGTATAACATCATAGTTCTCATATATTTAAGTATTGGATACTTATGCAAGTGTGATAAGAGGTTCTGTTTACCGATGGTACGGAAACAACTTCACTCTGGATAGACCCATCGGAATCCCATTGGTAGTATGACTTTGTGTCTTTGGGAGTCCGAATCAGGGTAGGTGTATTTGGTCTTAACCAGAGACTTGCATCGCTAATACTTGCGACAATCAATATACTTTGGTTTTGGTTGTCCGGGGCTTTAACAGGTTCTGTGTACGCCTCTTCTTGGTATATTGAGAATTGTAGTGTATTGGGTGTGATGTCAAGATGGAAATATCACTCCAGTCATATGGAGATGATGATCACGCAGGATACGGAACTAGTACTCTTAAGTACTGCAGTCATCGGGATAATATGACTAGGTCATGATTATCCGATTATAGAGACTAGTTACCAGAGATCCGATATATGCTTCATAGGGGGCAGACACAATTCCAGCCCCAGGCCTAGCATGTGACATTCGATACTGGATCGTAATACGCAATACTACGTATACTACGCCTGATATAGATCACATATTGCTTAAAAGAATATTTCTGGAGAATTGGGTAGGCACAGTGCTTTGTTAGAAGCCAACCATGTCTTGCAAATCGGTAAGAACGTGGTATCGGGTACGCACGTATTCGGATAGTCCGATAACTGAATTTACTGCCAATATATCCAGGGATCTCATGGGTCGCTTCCCGAAGATTCACCGATGACGTATGACTCGAACATAATTAATCTGTGATTAATTAGAAGAGAGAGAAAATTAATCTAGGATTAATTGCGGAGAGATTTTATCTGGGATAAAATACTATTTGAAGAGAGAGAACGATTAATTTGGAATTAATCGATAAAATAAATATTCGATATATTATATGAAATTAGATTACACAACGGAATTAAAATTAGATTTTAATTCCGGCGAACGAATTAATTTAGAATTAATTCGCAAGCGACATGAATAGTAATTTTACTAGGCATAATTATTTAATTAAATTTGATTTAATTACGTCGCAACGGAAAATTCGTTAATTCAGAATTAACGAACCCGAGCCTGGAACGTGTTTGCGGGCCCACTCGGATTTTGAATTTAATTGGGGCCCACAAGTCACATCACCTAGTCACTTTGCCTAACTTTTTGGTGATGGATTTTGGTGATGAAATGATGGTGGCTTGTAAAACACACAAGTGTGTAAGAAATTAATTATCTTTACCAAATATTTGGTATATCTTTTTCTTTGATTTTGGAAATCAAAAATTAACAAGTAAACATTACACAAAATCATTCTCTCTCTCCCAATTCATGCCTTGGGCGTGAACTTCATCTTCTTCCTCTCCCATTTGGCTTGGCCGAAAATGGCCTTGATTTTTCTCTCAAATTGCCGTGAGCCTAGGGCTCATTTGCTTCTTGATTTTGCTTCAAAATCAAAGGTGCTAGCACATCCAATGAGTATACAAAGGTGATAGGGAAACATATCCATGAGTTTGGAATTCAAGGAGATGCTTGGAAGCTTTACATACATCAATGGGGAGCTTGGAGCACAACACAAAGGCTTGGAATTTTTGTTATCTCCTACATCCAAAACTGATCAAAGTGAGTATTTTCTGCATTCTTACTTTTTTGTATTTACATGATTTCTTGCTTAATCGATCTTGGTTTGACCTAGAAAACCCAACAGAAATAGGGTAAGAAGAAATATAGGAGGATGCAGAAAGTAACAAGAGAGTTCAATACAAATAGTGACAAAGATAATGTAACTTGAAGGCAGAAACATAAAGCAGAGACCTCAGAATAGGTAATGAAAGTTGAGGAATCCTAAAACATGATATAGTCGAAGTGGTTTCCAATGGAAAAATAGTAATTTTCTCTTTCAGTAACCCCAAACTCTAAGTAATCTTATAGACACCTAACCAGACCGTCACCAAGCTTATGTAAATAATAGAAATGCGGGTTCATATATCCCTATGGAATGTGTGTACACACCCCTCTATTTAGAGCCCTATAAGGAAAATAACCAGTAAAGAAGTGTATTTGACATAATAGAAGGATTACGATATGGCTAGATCGTCAAACCAATGAGTGCAACAGGACATAGATAAGAATCATAAGATGGCAATGTTCTTATATGAGATGGAATAGTTTGAAAATAATGCCAAATCTAGAAATCATCAATTAATTGAGAATCTTTTAGGAGGCAAAAACTCAGAAGAGAAAGAAACCAGAGAGGACAATTCTCAGGAAATATAACATATGTAACTTATAAGGAGTCTCATTGTATTGTGATGAAAAAACTAGTAAGAGAATAGCACTTGAACCAAATGATTTAATAGAGATGTCCTAAGTAATCAAAGTTGATGGAGTTTTCAGGGGAGTAGAGACGAAAGATGTTCAAGGAACTGAGATAAGAAGAAAATCTAAGTAGCAGAGTAAACTTAATAAGGAGCAATGATAGAGGAAATATAGTAGGACTCTAAGAGTAAGTAATGACTGCAGACGTTTAAGCAACAGAGACAAGAAATATAGAGGCAGCATAATGGAGTTTTTAGAGAGCATGAATCTAAAGAAGGTTCACAATAAGAGGTATTATGTCGATAGTCGGAAGAAGGATCAAGACTGAAGTTGAAGCAGGAAACTCAGGTAGTATCTAGCAGAAGAATCTTAGTACGAGAGTCGATGCCAGATGTGTAAACACGGAAAAATATAGGCTTATAGATAAACTGCAAGTACAACCATAACATGGGTAGCTGCTGAGATTACCACCATCAGTAAGACGCCAGGACTCATCCCCACCATCCCAACCTTCGTTATACAACAGCAGTAAAGATGGACCCCGATTTTTAATTTAAAGATATTCCCAGAAGTAATTGAATACACGGTAAAGTAGGCCAAAATATAAAAATCTTCAGATTTAGTACAAGAACGGGGTAAAATGTGAAAATGGTGCTAAGTAAAAAGGTTTAGTAGAAAGACAGTCTATATGAGATGATTAAGAGAGAAAATAGTAGTCAAGTAATAACGGAATGCAAAAGAACCAACGATAGACGTAACTAGAGAATTGTAAAGGTTGATACCCCTCAAGGTAAAAGACAGATATAGAGGAACCAAAAGTTCCACAAATAGTTAAGAACAAGAAAGAAGACAAGAAGGACATCAAGTGAAAGATAGAGGTAAAACTATTGAGATATGACGATAATAGAATAGATATCAGACAAACAATGACAAAAGTGTATAATTATAAGATAAATTTTCAATGGTACTATGAAATAGTAAGATTTTCAGAATTGGGATAAGATTGGAATTTTATCGTATAAGTAAAAGGGAGGAAGATGGATGATAGTGACTTGTATGTTCTTTTCCCAATGCACCATTGAAGATAATGTATAGGATAACTCAAGAAGAGACTAAGTACAACTTAGAGATGGTCAAGGAAACTAAGAATATCGAAATTGTTCAGATCGGGACAACTCTTGACAGGATAAGATTTGAGGGATAATTGAAGGTGGAGTATTCTAGAGTGCAAGTAGGCAATGAAAGAATACTCAACATAAAAGACAATAATTGTACTTGCACTAGCAAAGAAATCAAAAATGCAGAAGAGTAAATCAGATCGGTTTAACCAGAGCCAACATTAATAATAAATAACATAGTTTTAGCATAAAGGTGCACATGGTCAGGCTTAGTATAAATACCTTGTCCCAAAACTCCTTAGCCAACCGATAGGATCGCCAGAGAAAACTACCCTGAAGTAACGTCCTAAGTATGAGAGCCATCGATTGATAGTGAGAGTACATGAAGAAGTTAGCTATGAGTTATGAAGTCCTAAACCCATAAATAGTTATATATGTGAGAACTCGAATGAAGAAACTCATAAGTAACGAGGGCTTGGTAATGAGAAAAGAGAAAAGATCAAATAGTCAGTTAAGATATGATAATAAATGCTAGAATAAGATCTAATATGTGGAGCTAAGAATATATCTAATAAAATATATCTTATAAGGTCATTAAAATGTATATTATGAAGAATAGCCGAAGAACTCGAAGTATACATAAATCAAGGGAAAATGAAGGTTATACCTCAAACGTGAAGAATAACAGAAGTTCCTAAGTATATTTAGGAATTATTATTGTCATGGCAAGAGATATAAGGGGTTTCAAATCAGAACGGAACTAAGATGAGTAAGACGGCGGGCCACAGATATAGTATAATTTTGGAACTGATAATTCATGTGGATAGTTGAGATAAAAAAGATCAAATATAGTTAGAGGTTTAGAAATAAGATTACCTTGATGCGTAAGGATAATTGAAGTATGACCATAAGTGTAAAGTACTAAACAGAAGCTCATGGAATGAAAATAATGAATTATCTCTCAGTCAGAAATTTAAGGGATTATTCACTAAGGCCCACGAACCTTGAAGTGGTATGTACAAAAATGACAAGAGATTTCCAGGGGTTTTAATATTAAGTTTTCAAACAAAAGAGCAAAAAGGAAGTTAAGGAATATAAGAATAAGCAGAGACACAGATATCCTCGAACCAAGACGAATCTGCGAGTTAAACCTCAAAAGGGATTCGAGGACAAATCATATTTAAGGAGGAGAGAATTTGTAACGACCGGTAATCTCGACTACTGTTACATTGTGGGATGAGTGTCACATAACATAAATTATGTTTGGACAGATATACACTCATGAAATGACTTTAGGGACAATTGGTATATTTCTCGAAATTCTGATACGAAATTGTACGATGTTCCACTCCGAACAGCCCTCGATATTTAGACCATAAATTTCTCATACAAACTCCATTTTTTATGAATTTTATATCGTCGGAAATCTAAGAGCGATAACTACAACTTCAATGTTGACCATTTTTCCAAATTCGAACCAAAAGTAGGTTGAAAATATAGATCAAAAATTTGAATGAATAGTATATGAAGGCCATTCTAGTAAATTCTCACAGCTTCTCTAAATTTCTAAACTCTTCTCCAATTTTTTCAATTTCAAATAACCCCTAGTATAAAAAAAAAAAAGGTACTATTCAACATTTCCCAAAAAAAATTTTGAAAAGAGATTGAGGGAAAAACATGGGAGAGAAATAAGAAAGAAGAAAAAAAGAGAAAGAAGAAGAAGAAAGAAAGAAAAAGGAAAGAAAATTAAGCAAATGTAAATCCTCATGTAGCAAGCTAGGAAGAAGATTGGCAACCATTGAAAGCTTGGGGAGTGAAGGAAATCAAATAAATTGAGGTAAGTGAAACAGAACCCAACATTTGAAATATCGAGTTTTGATGATTAGATAATTGTAGTATGTTTTTGGCTTGAGTGTGAATGATGATTGAGTGATTATTGGGTCAAGAAAATGGTGATTGTGGAAACCCCCAACTTGTTAAAATTTTGGGAATGAAACTAAGTGGAGTCTATAAAAAGGAAATGAGATGATGTTGAGGGAGATATTGATAATATTTTGGATACTTATTGAGGTTATTTGCTTGTGTGATGTCAAAGCTGTGTACACGTGTCGAAGATCAACGGTGCGTCGCGACGCGCAAGACTTCACGCGTCGCGACGCACATGACCAAATTTTTCCTATAAATTGAGGTCGAAATCATAAGGAAAATTCATACCTTCTTCTGGAGATTTCCTTAAGAATACTAAGAAGATTGTATCTTGTTTATTTATTTACAGCTTTCTTGTATTTAATTTTTATTTTATGTAATAGATCTTTCTTTATTTTACTTTTCAGTATGAAGAGGTAAATCCCCTCTGCTGGGGTGAAAGGTAAAGCTTTTATTACTAATATTTAGATTAATCTCCCTTAATTATAATATATAAACTATTTTAAAACCTGACTTAATGGGATACCGCCTTTATGGACGGTTGGACTTAATTAAATTGATTTTAACCTGACTAAATTGGATACTGCCTTTATGGTCGGTTAGAATTAATCTAAAATCTGACTTAATCAGGATACCGCCTATATGGTCGGTTGGTAATATCATACAAGTTTATATATTATAATAAGGGAGATATCTAAATTAGAAGTAATAAAAGTGGATCCTCTAACCCCCAACATTTTCTTTATTGTTAATTTTATCCTTTTAATTTCCAAGTTTAATTTATGTTGATTTCTTTATTTATGTCTTTAATAATCCTAGATATGTGTGGTAACTAAACCTCGAATCTATGGTTGTGATGAATTCCAATATCACCGTTTTATAAGTGGTTATTTTATGCCTTGGGTAATATAAAAGTTTATTTATTGAGCCTTAGTCTTAATGCTTCTTGTTAACTAGCCATTAATAAGATTGATTTGGTAAACTTAAAATGAACTTGGAAAAGGGATTTTAAGTTTAGCCTTAGACTCAATAGCTCACGATCTCACCTTGGGATAAATGTCTCTTAGGTAGATTTCCTTACAGGATATGAATATACCTATCTGGCGGGGGTAGCCATAATTGGAACATAATCTTAATGAATTCATGTAACTTGGTTAACATGAGAATATAATTAATTGGGTTACTTTGGGTGTTTGTATCTGACTATCGGAAGAGGCTTTTGCATAACTTCGTGTTCCAGACTAATAAACCAATATATTACAAAAACATGAGATAATCACTTCATCTTTAAAAGATATTGGAAGGATTCACAACCCCATATAGCTTTATAATATCGAATTTTCCTTTGATTTACTTCCGCACTGTTTTATTTACTTATTTCAGATAAAAATCAGAATCCAATCAACAATCAATCTATTAGATACTTGTAAACATTTAACGTCATAAATTAATAGCTAAGGTATTAAGTACTCGTGTGATCAATACATTTTATACTACTTGAGCGATACGTGCGCTTGCGTTACATGTGTGTTTATACACCGATCACACCCCCGGCTCTAGTTTTTGGCTTGGGGGACGGTGATACGTAACGCCCCAAGACCACCAGATTTTAGGGCTAGGGGGACGGCGATACATAATGATGAGCGGAAAATATATCAATATTTACCGCCTCTTTAACTTAATATTTTGTTTAGTTTCTCGGGTTTGATGAACGTTTTGATGTGTTTTAGTTTATTTTGCAGATAAAATAATATCGGATCTCAATGAAATCATTTAGGACGAAATATGGGTCAAATAAGGGTAATTATTGGACTTGATATTTTAATTTTGGAGATTGGAAACTTGAAAGGGCGTTTTTGACGAAGTGCAGTTTTGGAAATTCCAGTTTTGCTCATCTGTCGTATTTTGGGCATAACTTTTTACTCCGATATCGGATTGAGCTGATTCAAGTTCCAGATTAAAGAAGCCTCAAAGATCTACAGCTTTGAAAGACAAAATAATTTCGAATTCTGACGATTTCATACCCGAAATCGATGAACCATACAGAAGTGTGTTGTGTGTAATTATTAAAGTCACTTTCAATCATTTTCAAAGCAAAAAATAAATTAATAAATAATAAAAAATTATCAAATCATCACCAAACATGATAAGAGATTAGTGGAGCAATTAATAATGGATTTGGTGGAGCAATTAGTGGAGCAATTAGTGGAGCAATTAATAATTGATTTTGTGGATGATTTGATGGAGGCAAAATTTTGCCTATAAATACCATGCCATTTCATTTGTAAAATTCATACTTTCTTCTAAGAAATTCCTTAAGAATACTAAGAAGAATGTATCTTGTTTGTTTATTTACAGCTTTCAGTAATTAATTTCCTCTTTCGCACTTTCTTTTCTTTACTTTTCAGTTTTTACTTTCCGCAATTTACTTTTACGCACAATACTTTTCTTTCTTTAATTTTCAGTTTTTACTTTTCAGTAATTTACTTTCAGCAATTTACTTTTCAGCAATTTACTTTTTAGCAATTTACTTTTCAGTAATTTACTTTCAGCATTTACTTTTCAGCATTTAATTTTCAGTATTTAATTCCAGCATTTACTTTCAGCATTTACTTTTCAGTATTTAATTTTCAGTATTTTACTTTATGTCTTTTATTTTATTTAAGTTTTTTTTACTACACGTAAATATGTGTCGTAATTAAGCCAGTTATCTGGGGTTGTGATGAAATCCAATATCACCGGTTTATAAGGGTTTAAATTATAGTTTGGGTAATTTAAAGGTTTACTTATTAAGTCTTAAGCTTAATGCGTCTTGTTAATTGGCCACTAATAAGATTGATGTGGTAAATCTAAAATAAACTTGACAAAGGAATTTTAGGTTTCAGCCTTAGACTTAATAGCCCACAATCTTCATTGAGGATAGATAACCCTTTAATAGATTTCCTTACAGGATAGACATATACCTGTCGGGCGGGGGTAGCCATAATTGGAACTTAAACTTATTGAATCCAGATAATTTGGTTGACATAGACATATGGTTCAATTGGGTTAAACTGAGTATTTGCGTCTGACCATCGACGGAGGCTTTTGCATAATTTAGTGTTCCAGGTTAGTAAACCGATTTATTACACAAACATAAAATAACTACTTCATCTTTAAAATGATATTGGAAGAAATCACAACCCTAGATAGTTTTTAATATTGAATTTTCTTAAAACCTACTTTCGAACAATTTTATTTACTTGTTTTTAAATTTAGAATCGTCACCATTTCAAATCAATCAAACAACCTGTTAGATACTAGTAATCATTTGACCTCATAAAATTAATAGATTAGATATTAAGTCCTCGTGGGATCGATATTTTTATACTACTTGAACGATACGTGCGCTTGCGTTATACGTGTATGTTTACGCCGGTCACATAATGCCCCTAGACCCTAGTTTCTGGGACAGGTAGTGGTATGATTTGGGGACGGCGATACGTAACGCCCCAATGTCATAGATTTGCACTCTTGGCTCTAGTTAGGCACATGGGGGGACGACGATACGTAACGCCCCCATACATCAAGTTTTTTAGAGACAGATTCCAGTGACATGTTTTCAGAGATGCAGTTTCCATAAATGAAAGTTTAATAAAAGAGTTTTAGAAAAAAAAATTGTTTTACAGAAAGACTCAGAGTTTTGCAGACAGAAAATCGTTTCAAAAAAGTTTTATAGAAAAAGTTGTGTTTTCAGATAAGGAATGAGTTTTCAGAAAAAATGATTTTCTGGTGACAGTTTCGATTTTAGAATCATGAGTTTTCACAAAAGCACATCAGTTTTCATTTTAATCATCCACTCACTTAGATCGTTCAAACGATCTAACCCCCCACTCCCATTTTTTTTATTTTCAGGTTTACTTGGAGGACGTGCTAGGGTGTTCGATCCACGAGGTCAAATCAGAGATAAAGTTTAGTCGAGTCAAGTAAAGTCCAATTCCAGATAGTTGTATAACAAAGTTGCGTATGAGTATTCATGTATAGAGTTATTAAGAAAAATGATATTGTATATTCTGTCATCTGTGTATTATTTTACGTACTATGTCGTGGATTTAGGCAATGGTCCCATATGTGAGATTATATTTGAAAATAGTATCAGTGTTGTTCGTAGTTAGAAAGTCGGAGGCTTGGGGGGATAGTACAGCATATTCCCTGTCGGTAACATCTCCCGGATTGGGGATGTTACAGCAAGACCTGAAAAAAGTCATACTTTTGGAAAACACACAGTAGAGAAGAACACGCAGAGCAAGGCAAGAACTGAAGTCTCAATCTGAACTGAAGATTGAAGTAGAGGATCTCACCACGAGTTCTTTCTTCATTTTCTCTTTTAGTTTATTTCAAATGAGTTTTTGCTTTGTATTAATGATTTATTTATGCTTAATTAACATCATGTGTAACTAATTCATTAATTTAGGGTTGTAATGGATCCAAAGTAAAATCTGTAATACAAATTGTATTTTTTTTATTCTTTTGAGTTCGTGATTGGATTATTTATTATTCTTTATTCTTAATACATTCTATTTTCAGATCACCAATAAGATAGTTGTGGTAAACCCTAAGAAACTTGGAAAATGGAATTTGGATTTTGGATTTAACCTTGGGAATTAATAGCGCGTGATCATATTCTTAAAATCGATTTCTGTGTAGGATAGGAATATACTTACAGGGCATGCGTAGCCAAAATTAGAATTTGAACTTAATAAGTTTAACTTAGATTACTTATCATAGGAATATAGGTAATTGAATTAAGTTGGGATGTTCTACCTGACCATCGAAAATGGCTTGTAGATAAATTCATGTTCTAGGTTAATAATCCATAACAAATACTCAATTGAATGAAAAATGCATTAATTTATAGTTTATGTGTTTAAGTGAAGTTACAACCTTAGATTCTCTCTCGCATAAGGTTTTTTTTTAAGTCATTTATTTTAAGCTTACTTATATTTTTAGTTAGTTAGATTAATCAACCTTTTTTTAATCAATTGTTTAGTTTTAGTAAAGTAGGTACAGTTCTGATAATTAGTAAGATAAATAGTAAGTCTATATGGGTTCGATATCTTTATACTACTTGAGCGATATGTGCGCTTGCGTAACATGTAAAATTGTGAACAAGTTTTTTGCACTGTTGTCAGGGACATATGTTATTTTTTAGTATTAATATCAGGACAAAGAACTCTACTTGCTTAGTTAAACACCTTTTATTTTTATTTTTTTGTTGTTTTTATTTCAGGTCATTGAGCGATTATATGAGAAGAATTCGAAGTTGCGAACTACTTCTTCTTGATTCAGAAATCGAAAGAATTCTCCGTCAGTCGAGAAAAGATAAGTGATCAAGCCAAGACCCATAACTCATCATGAATAATCAACAATCTGAACCTCTGGACAAGGCAACACCAATCCATATTCAAGATAAGATAATACTAATGGTAGATGGATTTATATCTTGTATCGTCATACCACCTCTGCAAGACAATACCTGTGATATAAAGACTTGCATTCAGATGATCCAACAATCGGTGTATTTTGGAGGTGGCCCGAACGATGATCCCAATGCTCATTAGCAACTGCTTGGAAGTCTGAAGCACTTTCAAGTATAACATAGGGGCAGAAGAGGTAGTTCGTCTTCGAGTTTTCCCCTACTTTCTGAAGGATATGGCTAAATGATGGCTCCACTCACTGTCGGCAGGGTCAATCACTACTTAGAAAGACTTGGTGTAACAATCCGCTTGAGGCAGGACTCATCGGCATGAGACATGAATGATCCACCTCTCTGAGCAGTGAACCTAACGAAAAACGGATATGGAGTATCCTAAAAGTTGACTACCTGGAACACAGTCCAGTACCCAAAAGGACCTGTGAAGAGCATCAAATAAGCAAAAAGGACTTATGGTCCCTACAAGACATACCAATTATCAATATCTTAGGGCTCTATGCCCACAATTACACGTATAAATCAAAACTTTTAATTTATAGACATACATATACCAATGTACATTATACAATACAAAACATAAAAAAATATTATTTCTAAACTCTTAGGACATCCCCAAGACACTAAGCGGGTGACTGCAGTCTGGATGATCCGTTGTCTCAGGCATAAGAATCTAAACCTAAATGGTTGACCGGTTTAGTTGCCAACCTGCGAAACTGACAAACTGGTGTGGCGTGAGTTTTAAAACTTAGAAAATAGCCACACACATAAAAAGAAGCAAGAATAACTTTCAAATGCGGCATATTTAACATATATGCGTATTGACACACTCATAAAGTAGTTATTACTTCCAAGTATAAAAGTGTTGAAGTAATAAAATAATCTGGTAAGTCCGGGGTCAATCCACAGGGAATAGATTTAGTAAAATAAAATAACAATTCGAGTAACAAAATAAAAAAGCTGAATTGATTGAAGTGATAAGCAATTTTAAATTAGAATGCAACAATAAATTAAAATACCAAGGCTATGGGATCTACTCTTGATATTTCAAATATAGAGAAATCTTACTTTTTATAATAGATAAATTATCATTATTACCTAGTTAATTTAATTATGCCAAAATATATAAAGCCATCCATAAAGTTGATGATACAATTTGTCTATAACTAGTCCAAATAGGTATTCAATTATGTCAGAATATATAAAACCATTCATAAAGGTGGTGATACGATTTTGTCGATAAATAGTCCAGATTTAAATTACTCTCTCATATAATATGGGTAAAGTATTAACTATGTTAACCAAGATGAGATTGTCTACAGTGAATCAAGACACCCACAATTACAAAATAAGATTACATATTAGTTTTCAGATTATAATTTATATATTATAACATAAATAAGATTAATCTATATTCTCATATTAAGAGTTTCACCCTTCACCCACTAGAATGCAATTAGCTATTCATGATTTGAATAAAATATGCATAATTTTATTAATAATAAAAAAATAAATCACAACAAATATTGAAAAATAAAACACATAAGAGCTGAAACTCCACAAATTCTTAAGATATAAATATGGAGAATGCTGTTGAATGAGGTGCTGAGCTCCTCTATTTATAAGGGTACTTCGACACCTCACTTTGCAAATTTGCAAAGTGATGGAAAGAAAGTGACAATCCACTTTCGGTGGATTGGTATTTTCTCCTTATATTTATTTTTTTATTTTTTTATCTTTGCTTTTGTTTTTGTTTTTTTGTTTTTTTTTTTTTTTTTTGTCTTTTGTTTTTGTTTTATTTTGTTTTATATATTTTTATAAAATACATGAGTAGTTAAATAATCATAAGCTCATTTTATCGTCAATCTAAATACAATGAATATTTTCCAAGTCCGATTTGAATCTAGCTGTGACGCTCTTTTGGGTTTCTGGGTCTTAGAATTCAGATTTCATATCCATTTTCCTGTTAAGCATCCGAAGCAATATTTTACCTATACAAGAAATAAAAATTACAATAAAAATATATAAAATATAAAATAATTATTATTTCACAAATGTGTTAAATTAAGGGATTAATGAAATTATATGTGTAAAATGATTAATTTATCTTTTTCTTAAATGTACACTTTTTAATATTTATCACACCTCAACCAGTTTACTAGTCCCAAGTAATTTAAGCGAAAAGTTAAAAGAAAAATTCTTATTTAAGTTAGTAATTATTTTCTTTCTTTCTAAATTATCAAATAAGCAAAGCCTCTTGTACTATTTACACTTCTTCCATGCACACATAAAACAAAGTATCAATCAATTTATTGTGCCTATAATATTCATAGGTCTAGTTGAAAAAATTGTAATATTTTTGTCCTAAAGTTATATCAGAATTCACACATTTTTGGCTATGGCTGTTTATTTACATGTAAAAAAAATAGTTTTTTTTTATTTGATTAATACATCTTCAATCCTTGTAGCGAGCATTGGGCCAATGACTCCCAAACCAGTTTGCTTTAGGGTATTAGGTGTTAAGACACCCCTACGGACTTAATTGCTCGGATCTCGGATGTTAAAGAAAAAAATATATGATTTCCTTAAGCTTTCTCCTTAACCCATGTAACGAGCTTTGGGCCAGTGACTCCTAGATTAGTTGGCCTGAGGACACTAAGTGTTAAAACACTTCTAAGGACTTAATTGCTTGAGTTGGAGAGGCCACAAAATCAAACTTATTCATTTTTTTTTACCAACTCAAGCTATACTAATTTACGCGAATAATCACTGCTTGTTGAGGCAAAATGTCCAGTTACTAAGTAAAAACTTGATTATTATTATTATTTTCAAACTAACTCAGGCTTTACCGTTTTTCTCGAACAATCATTACTTGCTAAGTCAATATGTCCGGTTACTAAGTAAAAGTTTGGTTAGTTTTTTTGAATAATAGAACACAAATTCCACTGCCTTTAGGTGCTACCTCCAACAAACTAGAGAACTGAATATTACAAAATATTTACTTATGATCCACGGTCATATGTTACCATGTATGTTGATAATGTCTATCAAATGAACATATGGAAATCAAACTTAATCAATATTATGGAGAATTCACATATATGAATGATCCAAAAATAAATAAACAAAAACAACTTGTTACGAAATAGCATAAAAACAACAATATTTTTTCACACACAAAACAAAATAAATTTTTTAAAAGAAAATAACACAAAAAAATAAAAGCATTCTAATCAACTATCCACTCTCCCAAACCAAATTGAGACATGTTCTCCATTGTCTGAATAAGAATAAGTAGAGTTTAAAAGACATCACATTATTAGTGTGGTATTGACAATTGAATCTACATCATTACTACTAAAATAAGGTTACATATTAAAATAATAAAGAGAAACCAAAACAGTAAATGATATGTACTGGTAGTTGTGATTGTGGCTCATATCTTCCTCTGATTTTACATCCAGAAACGGCTTGAACTCCCTCTACGGGTTAGGGATATGTTTCTCATCAAATTTTCTTATAAATTGAAAAACTTAGTCTTTTAAAGTCAGATTCCCGAGACTGAAATTGTTGTCTTATTTTTTTGAAATTATGTATGTAAAATGCAAATCAATCTATCAAGTCCACTAGAATGTGTCTCAAGAGTTAATGATATATTATCTAAATACTCCTTACTCAAGCCATCTCTAATAGATTGAATTTTATAATCGTGATTATTAGACACCATTCCTAAATAACAACAACGAGTATTGCACGTCCAACATGTACATTTATAACAAACACCTAATTGTTTAGCTCTTCATTTCTTAGCATATGTTCTTTTCTCCAAACCAGGTATGTAAGAGATGAATGGATCAAGAAATTTAAGGACTCGTGTTTTAACCACTTCTTTCTTGTAAGAGTTTAACCTTTTTTTAGGTGGTTGACGTGCCCTAACATTATCTTTTAAATGTATTTTACTTGTGTATTTTAATGGATTAATGTCTTTCATATCTTTTAAAGTCCATCCAATTCCTTGTTTATGTTCTCTCAAAATAAATAACTTACCTTTTTGATCACTTGTAAGGAAGGAAGAAATTATCGCATGATAAGTGTTGGGTTTCTACTATAGTCCCAGGATCGATTTCAAGCAAGAAACATATGTGTGAATACTCGTAAAAGCATGGCGAAATCATACTTACAACGATCGATTATGCGATGTGAGGAACGACAAAAATTCTTCAAGCTTTGGCTCATTGAACTCTCGGCTTTGGGCTCCATTTTGTCCTCCATTTTCGGCCATGGTGTCCTCCAAGCTCCAAGCTTTGGGTTGTGTATTCCATTCCCACGGGTGGGTTTCCCTATCACCATCATACGACTCCTAAAGCGTGCTAGCACTCCGGAAATTTTGCCGCAAAATCTCCATTAGCTTCCTTCAACTCTCGGTAATTCAAAATTTTGGAGAGGAAAGAAAATGGCCTAAGGCCGTGAGAGAGGAGAGAGTGAGAGAAATGAATATGTGTTAGGTTGTCCAAAATTTTAATTGATTTTCTAAAAATCTAATACCAATTTTACTTTCAAAAAGTCAAGGCATTTATGCCAACAACCACCTCCATCACTATTCACATCTAAAGTGACTAGACATCACATCACTCAAAGTGACAAGTGATTTGACGCTTGATGTGTCTAGTGGTTTGACGCTTGATGTGAATTGTGGGCCGCACTTGAATTCGAAATACGAGTGCGCCCGCAAACACTCCCGGGCTCGGGTTTGCAAATTTCGAATTAAAGAATTTTCCGTTGCGACGTAATTAAATAATCATGCATAGCAAAATTACTATTCACGTCGCTAATGAATTAATTCTAAATTAACTCGTTCGCCCGAATTAAAATCTAATTTTAATTCCGCGTCGAAATCCAATTTCGTATAATATATCGAATATATTATTTTATCGATTAATTCCAAATTAATCATTCTCTTTCTTTAAATAATATTTTATCCCAGTTAAAATATCTCCGTAATTAATCCCAGATTAATTTTCTCTCTCATATAATTAATCCCAGATTAATAAAGTGCAAGTCATACGTCATCGGTGAATCTTCGGGAAGTGACCCATGAGATCCCCGGATATGTTGGCAGTAAATCCGATCGTCGGACTATCCAAACACGTACGTACCTAGTACTACGTTTTTACCGATTTACAAGACATGGTTGGCTTCTAGCAAAGCACCGTGCCTACCCAATTCTCCAGAAATATTCTTACTGGAATATGTGATCTATATCATGCATAATATACGTAGTATTGCGTATTACGATCCAGTATCGGATGTCACGTGCTAGGCCTGGGGCTAAAATTATGTCTGCCCCGTACGAAGCACATATCGGATCTCTGGTAACTAGTCTCTATAACCGGATAAACATGACCTAGTCATTTTATCCCGATAGCTGCAACATAAAAGAGCACCAGTTCTGTATCCTACGTGATCATCATCTCCACTATGACTGGAGTGATACTTCCATCTCGACATCACACCCAAGACACTATGATTCTCAATATACCCAGAAGAGGCGTACACAGAACCTGTTAAAGCCTTGGACGACCAAAACCAAAGTATATTGATTGTCGCAAGTATTAGCGGTGCAAGTCTCAGGTTAAGACCAAATACACCTACCCTGATTCGGACTTCCATAGACACATAGTCATACTACCAATGGAATTCTGAGGGGTCTATCCAGAGCGAAGCTGTTTCCGTACCATCGGTAAACACAACCTCCTATTACACTTGCATGAGTATCCTATACCCAAATATATGAGAACTATGTCGTTATGCTCCCACAACGCGCACAAGTGTAATACTAGTCTTTTACGCATTATCGATGTCCAATCTCGATAATACTCTGACTAGGGATATTTAATGATTAAACCATCGTGGATTGATACTGTCTCATATCATCTCAATCCGGAACTAATCATAAGGACCTTTTATCATTTATACATCTTGGTAATCTAATTACAAATGATAAAAAAGAAATTTCCTTTGTCACATAGTTAATTTGTACAACAACACCATGATCTGTACAAATACTGAAGCTATGGGCCATAATTGTCCAACAATCTCCCACTTGGCCTATAGCCAATCACTCAAGTGTCCTACACCCGAACTATGTACGGTTCGCTCAAATTTCTGCTGAGAAAAGGCTTTCGTCAGCGGATTTGCAATGTTATTATCTGATGTGATTTATTCGATCATCACATCGCCACGATGTATGATCCGAACGAATTATATGAAAATTTGAAGTATATATCTGGATCGTTGATGAGACCATTAATTCTTTAGCCTGTGCTGGAGCCTAGCTCAGCTGCTAACAGAACTATTCCTAATCTAATTAGGATTATTATCGACCCAAATGGCTTCTATTGCTGCCTTAGCTGTAGCAATATCCCGCTTTTGTTGTTTATTCGGTAACAGTATCTTGCTTGGAAAATTTCCAGGTCACTGTTCCGTTATTCAAACTCTATAGTACCGTTGTTACGACTTATAGTCGTTATTATCGGTTTGGAAACTTGCAGCAGTGAACCCAGTCACTTCAAGTTCTCCATCTCCATAGTATAAGAAAGCATCCTTAGTTCCTCTAAGATACTAAAGGATGTTCTTAACATCAATCCAGTGACTATCACTTGGATTGGCCCGATTGTGACTCCATATTCTCAAAGCATATGAGACACCAGGTCGCGTACAATTATTTCAATGTACGAGTTCTCGGAGAGTATTAACAACTTTAAATCTATCCCAGTAGATCTTTATTCCTAGAATAAAGGTTGTTTCTCCCAAGAATTCTACGGAGAATTTTCATGAAAGCCAAGCTTTCACCGATAGTACTTATGGGAATATCATTTCCAAGAAATGATATGTCATCATTTATTTAGGACATTCACTGTCAGTGCGCTCCCACTAACCTCCTTATATACACAAGAATCTTTCTCATTTTGAATTAAATCATATACCATTATGATTACATCAAAATTATAGTTCCAAGAACCCAATGATTGCTTCAATCCATAATTGGATCGTATAACCTGCAAACCTTGTTTGCTAGTTTTGGTACGACAAAACCGTCAGGATGTTGTAAACATCCTCCAAAAGGTTTCCGTTAAGGAAAGCGGTTTTGGCATTCAGCTGTCATATTTCATAAATGAAACATGCAGAATCAGCAAGCATTGTCGAAATGGATTTACTAATGGCAATAGGTAAAAGGTTTCGACGTAATCGACACAATGTTGATAACGATACCTTTTTTGCTACAAGCCCAGCTTAGTACGTTGGTATGTTGCCTTCCATGTATGTCTTCCTTGAAGACTTATATAGTACCAATAGGCACAATGCCTTGCGGTACATAAACCAGTGTTTAAACTTGGTTGGTAGACATGGAATCCATTTCGGACTTCATGGCACTTTGCCATAATAGGGAGTCGATCCCTTTTATCACTTCCTTATACGTAGTCAGTTTGTCTTCCTCAATAAGATTGACATCAATATGAGGTGAGATCAGAAACCCATACCCTAGGTTGTTTTCTGACTCTCTTCGACTTACGCGGTTCTTGTGTATTCGAAGATTATTGGTATAGTTTCATCCTTGATGAACTATTTGTGTTCGATTAAGGACTCGGTGCCTGGAACAGTATTACTTCGATTTTCATTGAGTTTTACTTTCCTCCCACTTACCACTGCATGTAGGTATTCCTCTTAGGAAAACCGAATGGCGAGCAACAATTACATTGTTCTCTAGTGAGTTGTATAAGTACTATACTTTGGTTTCCCTAGGATAACCTACATGTTAGGCACTTATCCGATTTGGGTTCTAGTTTCGTATCATCCAAACTTATGCCTAGCATTCCCAAATCTTCAGGAATGAGAAATCCCAGTTTCTTTCCTATTTATATCTAATATAAAGTCTGTCAAACAGACTTTTATGGAACCTTATTCAAAATAAGTTTTGCACTGTTAAATGCGTATCCATTGAAGGAAATGGTAGCTCAGAGCGACTCATGATTAACCTTAGCATGTCCAACAAAATTCGATTACTCTGTTCGGACACATCGTCAAATTGACATGTTTCGGGAGGAGTCCTCATTGAAAGAATACTATACTTTTTCAAGTATACGAGAAACTTGTTGCTTAAGTATTTTCATCATGGTCTAACCGTGATGGTTAATACTTTAGCCGATCTGTCTGTCAACTTCGTGTCAAAACCCTAAAAGTTTCTGATTCGTGTTTCAAAAAAAACACATAACCATAACGCGATGCCTGATGAGCGGAAAATATATCAATATTTACCGCCCCATTAACTTAATATTTTATTTAGTTTCTCGGGGTTGATGAACGTTTTGATGCGTTTTAGTTTATTTTGCAGATAAAATAATATTTGGACTTAATGAAATCATTTAGGACGAAATATGGGTCAAATAAGGGCAATTATTGGATTTGATATTTTAATTTTGGTAATTGGAAACTTGAAAGGGCGTTTTGACGAAGTGCAGTTTTGGAAATTCCAGTTTTGCGCATCTGTCGTATGTTGGGCATAACTTTTTACTCAGATATTGGATTGAGCTGATTCAAGTTCCAAATTAAAGAAGACTCAAAGATCTACAACTTTGAAAGACAAAATAATTTCGAATTCTGAAGATTGCATGCCCGAAATTGATGAACCATCCAGAAGTGGGTAGTGTGTAATTATTAAAGTCACTTTCAATCATTTTCAAAGTAAAAAATAAATTAATAAATAAATAATAAAAATTATCAAATCATCACCAAACATGATAAGAGATTAGTGGAGCAATAATAATGGATTTGGTGGAGCAATTAGTGGAGCAATTAATAATTGATTTGGTGGATGATTTGATGGAGGCAAAATTTTGCCTATAAATACCAAGCCATTTCATTTGTAAAATTCATACTTTCTTCTAAGGAATTCCTTAAGAATACTAAGAAGATTGTATCTTGTTTGTTTATTTACAGCTTTCAGTAATTAATTTTCGTTTTCGCACTTTCTTTTCTTTACTTTTCAGTTTTTACTTTCCGCAATTTACTTTTACGCATAGTACTTTTCTTTCTTTAATTTTCAGTTTTTACTTTTCAGTAATTTACTTTCAGCAATTTACTTTCAGCAATTTACTTTTCAGTATTTAATTTTCAGTATTTTACTTTATGTCTTTTATTTTATTTAAGTTTTTTTTACTACCCGTAAATATGTGTCGTAACTAAGCCAGTTATCGGGTTGTGATGAAATCAAATATCACCGTTTTTATAAGGGTTAGATTATAGCTTGGGTAATATAAAGATTTATTTATTGAGTCTTAAACTTAATGCTTTTTCATTAACTGGCCATTAATAAAATTGATCTGTAAATCTAAAATGAACTAGACATAGGAGATTTTAGGTTTCAGCCTTAGACTCAATAGCCACGATCTTCTTTGAGGATAGATAACCCTTTAATAGATTTCCTTACAGGATAGGAATATACCTGTCGGGCAGGGGTAGCCATTATTGGGACTTAAACTTAATGAATCCAGATAATTTGGTTGACATAGACATATGGTTCAATTGGGTTAAACTGGGTATTTGTGTCTGACCATCGACAGAGGCTTACACATAATTTAGTGTTCCAGGTTAATAAATCAATATATTACCCAACTTTAAGATAACCACTTCATCTTTTAAAATGATATTGGAAGAAATCACAACCCTAGATAGTTTTTAATATTGAATTTTCTTAAAACCTATTTTCGAAAAATTTATTTACTTGCTTTTAAATTTAGAATCGTCACCATTTCAAATCAATCAATCAACCTGTTAGATACTAGTAATCATTTGACCTCATATAATTAATAGTTTGATATTAAGTCCTCGTGGGATCGATATTTTTATACTACTTGAACGATACGTGCGCTTGCGTTATACGTGGTGTTTACGCCGGTCAAGTTTTTGGCGCCGTTGCCGGGGACTTATTTATCTTTTACTATTAGTTTAGGGGTTAGATACCGTTACTTGTATCTAATTTCTTTTTACTTATTGTCGTTGTTTTCTTGTGTTTCAGGTTCTCAGAAACTTCATGAGACGAACCAGAAGCTTTGAACTCCGACCGCTTGACCCAGAAATTGAAAGAACCATCAGACAGTTGAGAAGGGAAAGGCGTGAAGGCCAAGAAGCTTTAGTCAACATGGAACCTGAACCTTTTATCGTTGCACCACCAATTCCCATTCGAGACAGAACCATTCCGGTGATTGACAGACTCATTTCATGTATTGTACTTCCTCCCTTACCAGCAAATGTGTGTGACATCAAAACATGCATTCAGATGATTCAGCAGTCAGTTCAATTCGGGGGGAATGCAACTGAAGATCCTAATTCCCACATCAGCAACTTCCTTGAAGTTTGCTGCACTCTTAATTACAATCGAGAAGCTGAAGAAGCAATGAGACTGCGTGTTTTTCCATATTCCTTGAAGGACAGAGCTAAAGCTTGGCTACATTCATTACCAGCAGGTTCCATCACAACTTGGAACACTTTAGCCACCAAATTTCTTGCAAAGTACTTTCCACCAGCCAGAACCGGAAAGCTGAGGAATGACATCACATCCTTTGTACAACAAGATTGAGAATCCCTCTGCGAAGCTTGGGAAAGGTACAAAGATTTACTCCGGAAATGTCCACACCATGAGATTCCAAAATGGCTTCAAGTCCAAACATTCTATAATGGACTTCTGGAATAATGAGAACCACAACCGATGCTGCTGCTGGAGGAGCTTTAATGGCAAAAGGAGAAGATCAAGCCTGGGAACTAATCGAAGAAATGGCCAACAACAATTCCTTGTGGCCAACTGAAAGGAGCATGATCCAAAGAATTGCAGGAATTTATGAAAGTGGAGCTAATACAGCAGTCAACACCAAGCTAGATCAAATATGTAAATTCATGGAGACTCTCATCGCTGGAACCACAAGTTCACCATATGGAGGAGCACCAGAACCAAACAACATGAAGAGACGGTGAATTATGTCAACAATTTCAACAGACATGGGAACAATCCATATTCCAACACCTACAATCCGGGTGGAGGAATCATCCTAATTTTTCATGGAGCAACAACTCAGGGCAAAAGAACAATCCACCACCTGGATTCCACAGCAGAACTATCCACCACCTGGATTCCAACAACAGAACAAAGGCCAAGAACATATAAATGAACCAGGAATAACAGAAGTGCTGAATCAGTTAAAAAAATACGATGCTATGTTTCAGAGCCAATCAGCTTCCATCAAAGCACTGGAGAATCAAATCGGACAACTGGCCAATTCTCAGAGTTACAGACCGCCAGGTATCTTCCCAGCAACACAGAACCAAATCCAAGAAACATGGGAAAGAGCAATGTCATGCCATCATGTTAAAAAGCGGTACTGAAATCAACAAAGATGTTGGAGTCATTCAACTGCTGAGGAAGTTCCAAAAGAAACAAAGCAAAGAATGGAGGAAAAGAAGCAAAGGAAAAAGAACAGATCACTCCACCTCCACCTTTTCCTCAACGTCTTCAGAAGAATAAATGGGACAAGCAATTTTCCCGGTTCCTGTAAATCTTCAAAAAGCTGCATATCAACATTCCATTTGCAGAAGCGTTGGAACAAATGCCCACCTATGCCAAATTCATGAAAGATATTCTTTCACGAAAGCGGAGATTGGGAGATTACGAGACAATAGCATTATCAGAAGAATGCAGTGCCATCATTCAGAGGAAACTTCCCCCAAAGTTGAAAGATCCTGGCAGTTTTACTGTTCCTTGCGTCATAGGAGAACATAACTTTGGTAAGGCTTTGTGTGATTTAGGTGCTAGTGTTAACTTGATGCCTTTTTCTATTTTCAGGAAATTACAGATTGGAGAAACAATGCCAACTTCAGTCTCACTGCAACTTGCTGATAGAACGCTCGTATTTCCAAGAGACGTAGTTGAGGATGTGCTGGTCAAGGTTGACAAATTCATTTTCCCAGCAGATTTTATTGTCCTTGATATGGAGGAAGACGCAGACGTGCCAATCATCCTTGGGAGACCATTCTTGGCTACAGGTCGAACCATTATTGATGTACAAAAAGGAGAATTAACCATGAGGGTACAGGACCAAGAAGTAACATTCAATGTTTTCAAGGCCATGAATTTCCCAGATGATGAAAAGAAGGAGGAATGTTTCAAACTCGATGTGATACACAGTACCATTCAGAACTCTGATGAAAGACAAAGTTCTACTGACAAACTTAAAACATGTCAATTTCCTGTGGAGCCTAAGATAAAGCATATTTTGCACTGAAAGAGCCAATTCTTGCTCTACAAGAATCAGAAGAGAAAAATTTCCACCAGCTCAACGAATTGGAGGAATTTCACAATCAGCCTTTTGAAGATGCCAAATTGTACAAAGAAAATGGCAAGAAAAGACATGATGAGAAGTTAGTGCGCATACAACTGGAACCAGGGCAGAAGGTACTGTTAAACAAATCAAGGGTGAAATTCTTCCCATGGAAGCCAAAATCACGATGGTCAGGTCCATTTGTGATCACCAAAGTTTTACCAAATAGAGCCGTTGAGATACATGATCCTGACGCTAACAAAACTTTCAAGGTTAAAAACAAGCGTGTCAAGCACTACTGGGGAGAATCATTTGAGCGACAAAAAAAGTGTCACACTTTCAGATCCAGCCTAACGTTCAAGAAGTCACGTCTAGCTGACGACTTTAAACTTAGCGCTCGCAGGGAGGCAACCCATGCAATTTTTGTATATATTGTGATTTAGTGTGATTTAATTTTGTGTGTTTAGTTTTTTGCAGATTAAGTCATTTCAAGATGGAAGAAGCTCTCGCAAATCTTCACAAGCAATTTCCTTCTCTCCCTCAAAAATCTCTAATGAAAGTTTACAAAGCTCGCTTGGAACGGATGAGGTTATGACAATCCATGGTATTCCTAATGATATTCGTTGGGTAATTGAAGCACGAGTCCGATTGGCAGGTGAGTCTTCTGACTCTTTTATTTCACATCTGCCTGGTTTTGGAAGAAGCACCTATGCAAAGAAACGTAGAGCTAAGCAAATGGGTGTTTGTTTCAATGTGCACGATGTTAATTGCAACACTCGTTGTCGTTCTTTAGGAATGGTGTCTGATAATCGCGAAGACAAAATTAAATTCATTAGGGATGGCTTGAGTAAGAGTCTTTAGATGATATATCTTCGACTCTTGAGACGCATCCCAGTGGATATGTTCACATAGCCTTTCGCAAATTACATACACAATTTCAAAAAGAAAGACAACTGTTAAGTCTCGGGAATCTGACTCAAAAACCCCTGTTGCCAATTTATAAGAAAATTGGATGGGAAGCTTGTCTCTGACGCATAGACGTCAATCAAGCCGTTACTTTTATTGTAAATATTATATCTCTTTGTCTTTTCTTAATAATTGTGATTTTTTTTGTTGTTTTTTTCTTTTAATTTTCTCCGACAGGATCCAGACCTTTTTGACTATCACGATATTAATCGCTAACTAATCGTCCTCTGGAAGATACTTGTGCTATTTTTACTCACCCTTTTTCAGGTACTATAAATTCAGCCCGTCATTGCACTTTGAATGCATCCAGAGTTGAGAAAAATACATATAAAAAATGGAAGCCACTTCATGAAGACGAGTTGAAAACATCTGTGTGTTTTGCGGTAGTAGTGTTGGTACTAAACCACAATACATAGAAGCAGCACAGGAATTGGGTCGAGTCATAGCTGCAGGAATATGCACTTAGTATATGGCGGAGGAAATCTTGGACTTATGGGGATCGTTTCAAAGGCTGTACAGGAGGAGGCAGTCATGTTTGGGATCATTCCAAAACCCTTGGCAGAGGCAAATCTTATTGGATCATCAAACGGCGAGGAACTGATCGGTCAGGTATGTCTGAACGACTGGTAGAAATGATTAACCGTGTTGATGCTTTTATCGCTTTGCCAGGTGGCTTGGGCACATTGGAGGAATTTTTATAGTAGATCTATCTGGGCGAACCTGAACATACACCAGAAACCGCTTGGACTGCTCAACGTTGATGGATTTTATGATTTTCTTTGTGTGTTTCTTATGATGCCCGAAGAAATGGGTTCGTGTCAAAACCTATGAACTCCTCTTCACTGCCAGAACTGCTCTGGATCTAATAGACCAACTCATAGCCTATGAACCACAAGTTAACCCTATCCTTTCAAAGATAAATGGTCCGAGGACGATCGTGGTAAGAGGCGTCGGATTAATTTGATCTTAACTTTAATTTCCTGTAGATTTCAGCTAACCAGGTACGACCTTCTTAACTCTCCTTTTACTGTTTAAGACATTGGGGACAATGTCTCATTTAGGTTTGGGGGAGGGAATTAGTTGATGAGTTCCTTGTTTTTAGTTTTGTGTGTTATTTTTATTTTTAGTCCTAAATTTTTCGAAAAATAACAAAAAAAAATTGAAAATTTTTCAAAAATTACAAAATATTTTGTGTTTTTTTTGTTTTTTATTCTGACTAAAAATGTGAAATTGGTAAGAGGTAGCTGAGTAAGGAGTTTCCACTTCTGAGACGTATCTCAAACCTATTTCGAACAAGTTAATTTTTGTTTATTTCATTTTGAATTATTTAATTTGTAAATTCTCCATAAAATTGACTAAAATGAATCTTCATATGCTCAGTTGACAGATATTATCAACATATATAGTACATACGGACATGAGCTAAATTGAAAAGTTTGTAAATTCAGTGCTCTAGTTTAATAATTGAAAAATTTTAACATCTTCTAAAAAGCAATGAGAACGTAAAAAAAAAAAAAAAAAAACGTCTGAGATCCGAGTTATTAAGTCTGTAAGGGTGTTTTAACACCTAGTGCCCTAAAACCCACTGGTTTGGGAGTCATTGGCCCAAAGCTCGTTACATGGATCGAAGATGCTGCAAAAATATATATATTTGAAGTCTGAGTAATTAAGTCCGTAGGGGTGTCTTAACACCTGGTGCCCTAAAACCAACTGGTTTGGGAGTCACCGACCCAACACTCGCTACATAGATGGAAGATATGTATATAAATAAAAAATAGAGAAAAATCAAAGAAAAAATCAGAAAATCAGAAAAATTATTCCATTGCTCCAAAAAGATGTGAAATCTGATAGAACTTTAGGACAAAAATATTACTCTCTTATCAACTGCACTTATGACTGTTGTGGGCAAAAATGAGTTGTTTAATATTTTGTTGGCTGTGTATATGAAGAATGGTAAAAATAATCGGAGAATTTACTTATTCAGTAATTTAGAATGAAACAAAACAATTAGTAACTTGGAGTAAAAGTTCATCTGATTAGTCACTAACATCTTTATTCTATTTTCTCTTGTCTTTTTGCTTTTGTGTGCATTAGTTTTATTATTTTTTTACTTTTGTAAACGTTTGTGGGTATCGTTGCTGTAAGCCCTCACGAGACTATAACTCGTCCACTAGGGACACCCAGGGGTTTTAAAGGCTTGTTGCATATGATAAATGCAACCGTGATCCCTACGAAAGTGGCTTAGTTTAATTTTATTTTATTTTGTTGTTTGCTCGAGGACTAGCAAAATGTTAGGTTTGGGGGTGTGATGAGCGGAAAATATATCAATATTTACCGCCCCTTTAACTTAATATTTTATTTAGTTTCTCGGGTTTGATAAACTTTTGATGTGTTTTAGTTTATTTTGCAGATAAAAAATAATATGGGACTTAATGAATCATTTAGGAAGAAATATGGGTCAAATAAGGGCAATTATTGGATTTGATATTTTAATTTGGTAATTGGAAACTTGAAAGGGCGTTTTGACGAAGTGCAGTTTTGGAAATCCAGTTTTGCGCATCTGTCGTATGTTGGGCATAACTTTTTACTCAGATATTGGATTGAGCTGATTCAAGTTCCAGATTAAAGAAGACTCAAATATCTACAACTTTGAAAGACAAAATAATTTCTAAGTCTGAAGATTTCATGCCCGAAAATGATGAACCATCCAGAAGTGTGTAGTGGGTAATTATTAAAGTCACTTTCAATCATTTTCAAAGTAAAAAATAAATTGATAAATAAATAATAAAAATTATCAAATCATCACCAAACATGATAAGAGATTAGTGGAGCAATTAATAATGGATTTGGTGGAGCAATTAGTGGAGCAATTAATAATTGATTTGGTGGATGATTTGATGGAGGCAAACTTTTGCCTATAAATACCAAGCCATTTCATTTGTAAAATTCATACTTTCTTCTAAGGAATTCCTTAAGAATACTAAGAAGATTGTATCTTATTTGTTTATTTACAGCTTTCAGTAATTAATTTTCATTTTCGCACTTTCCTTTCTTTACTTTTCAGTTTTTACTTTCCGCAATTTACTTTTACGCACAGTACTTTTCTTTCTTTAATTTTCAGTTTTTACTTTTCAGTAATTTACTTTTCAGCAATTTACTTTTCAGCATTTACTTTTCAGCAATTACTTTTCAGTATTTAATTTTCAGTATTTTACTTTATGTCTTTTATTTTATTAAGTTTTTTTTACTACCCGTAAATATGTGTCGTAACTAAGCCAGTTATCTGGGGTTGTGATGAAATCAAATATCACCGTTTTATAAGGGTTAGATTATAGCTTGGGTAATATAAAGATTTATTTATTGAGTCTTAAATTAATGCTTTTTCATTAACTGGCCATTAATAAAATTGATCTGGTAAATCTAAAATGAACTAGACATAGGGATTTTAGGTTTCAGCCTTAGACTCAATAGCCCACGATCTTCCTTGAGGATAGATAACCCTTTAATAGATTTCCTTACAGGATAGGAATATACCTGTCGGGCGGGGGTAGCCATAATTGGGACTTAAACTTAATGAATCCAGATAATTTGGTTGACATAGACATATGGTTCAATTGGGTTGGTTAAACTGGGTGGTTTGTGTCTGACCATCGACAGAGGCTTACACATAATTTAGTGTTCCAGGTTAATAAATCAATATATTACCCAACTTTAAGATAACCACTTCATCTTAAAATGATATTGGAAGAAATCACAACCCTAGATAGTTTTTAATATTGAATTTTCTTAAAACCTATTTTCGACAAATTATTTACTTGCTTTTAAATTTAGAATCGTCACCATTTCAAATCAATCAATCAACCTGTTAGATACTAGTAATCATTTGACCTCAATAATTAATAGTTTTGATATTAAGTCCTCGTGGGATCGATATTTTTATACTACTTGAACGATACGTGCGCTTGCGTTATAAGTGTGTGTTTACGCCGGTCAATGCCACATCTGTAAAGGTCACGAAATATTCATATCCACCTCTAGCCTAGCTAGACATGGGCCCACTTACGTCACTATGAACGAGGGCTAACAGATCGGTGGCACTTACATTTTTACCAATTAAGAAGTGTTTTAGGCACTTTGCCTAATAAACTAGATTCGTAGACATCATTTGAATAGAATCAAATTTGTCCTGGTACCTACTCTTCGAAAGTGTGGATATACGAGTCTTGTTAATTGTGTCCCAAACAACAATGCCACTTATAAGTCTCAACTGATTAAATCAGTTTGAGTTATTTGTTTGTCATGTTATACGTTTGAGATTCATTTATATTCAAAATATAAATACTATTATTCACATCTAATGTGTTATCTCAATATCATCTTTATAAAATAAAACACTTTAGTGTTCTAGAATATAAAGGTATACCCGCAACGGGTTAAACCCTGATATAGAGATAATGTTTCTAGTCAAACTAGTTACATTGTAACAGTTTTCCTAATTTAAGTACATACCCGAATGGTAGTTCCTAAACTTAGGTTTCTATAGTTAAAACATCGACAATTGTCATGTTTCCGACTCGTAGGTAAATCTCAACTGAAGTCAGTATCCTGTTTATTAGCAGATTCTGCACACCAGTACATATTTATGTACCACACTTAGTATCTAAAATCCAATTTCAATACTCGTAGTGAACATGTTTATGATAAACATATTTGAAGTCGGAGCCTTGCACCGTCTTCACTTCTTTCATGTCTGCCTTGTCCATACGGAAGTCACGCTTCAGTGACCCCGTTTGCCACAGTTTAGTCAGATATTCTGGGATATGTCCTTTGTCTTCCCAGAAGATTATAATGATTTTGCCTTTGCCCTTTTTCCACACCCCATAAGCCTTTGGCCAAGCCTTGGCCTTCTGGAATGTCGAAATAAGATACGTCTTGCGCTTCTTGCCTTATTGCAAACTTTGGCTTTGTCTCCTTGAGTATAGCCATTAACTCTCCAAGAGTTTTCTATTGCAATTTAGTACTTCTAAGATCTAAGAATAGATCTATGAAGATCCTTCAATTTCATTATCATACTATAAGGATCTAATCCTTAGTTCTGATTAAGAAATTAAGGAGTCTATTTGGCAAGTATAATGGATTAAGTACTAAAGTTATCATCACATGAATATTCCAAATATCATGTTCTACTTATTTGCTCAACTCCGGGCTTAGGCCCAAGATGTTATTCTATCAAATAGATTAACTTCTCGGTTACCCAAGACTATCTTGAGATTTTATTCCCAATTTGAAAATTAAAGTCGTTAAAATACATTTTCACCCAGGATTATGTTTTAAACACTAATCTTTCAATTATCTTGATTCTAATAGTCCAACTATTTAATCAACGATTTTAGGTACTATTTATTATAATGATTACTATAGTCTAACTATATAATCAACTATAATTTAATAAGTTTAAATTCAATTATATTGATTACTATAATCCAATTATAAAATCAACTATAATTTAATTAGTTAAATCAAATATATTGATTACTATAATCCAATTATATAATCAACTATAAATGAAATAGTTTGAATACAATCCAACTGTTTTAAAACAACGATTAAATATTAGTCCAACTAATATATTAATTTATTTGACGAAAAAATGGCAAGTAACTAAACGAATATTGCAAATTTAATACTTGTCTCCCACTATTTTTCGGCGAGCCTCTAACCCTCTGTGGAGTACTCGGGAAACCTTGTTTCCTAGTGGGCTAGGATCCCGTTAAATAACACACAATCTTGACTTTGGCCAACAAATTGTATGATAATTAACTAGGTAGATCTCTAAGATCAATTGGATCTCATCCAATTCCTAGATCCAGTAGGTGGACCTCCAAGTCCGAAACATATATCCAATATATGCCAATATATCTGATATATTCCCTAACATTTTTCCTCTGAATCAACTAAGCCTTGGCTTTGGCTCAACAAGCTTAATGAAACCAGTTAAGCGTGACCCATTGACAGTGGGAAAGCTTTGTAATCGAGGTCGATGTACAAGAAGTGACCTTGACTTTGGCCAACAAATCACAACTTGCCCAAGGCGTACGATATGGAACAAAGCCTTCATGATTCAAACACATCTGTGACGGACAAAGGTCTTGACTTTGGCCAACAAACCAGTGCCAGTCTTGGATCTTGAGTAAGAATCACTCAATGGAAGGAAAAACGCTTAATATGTGTTGAGGGTTTTTCGCGTAATTGGCAACCAATTTATTATCTTTGTTAAGGTCTCATCATCATACACCCTTAAACATGCATTCTAAACACATAATAAGGCGCGTATAAATAAATATAATAATGATATGCGGATGGATATTTAAACACATTGTTCCTAGAACAAATCTCTCAATTTCCTCTCTCCCGCTAGCACAAGTGTTACTTCTACCCGATTACATAACACTTCTAAAGAAACCTAATTTACATTGAGGGGAATAGGTGAGAAGAGAAATACAAAGAGTAAGGGGGTAATAGGCTGGACACGCAGGTCCAATTATTAAATTCTAAATTTATTACAACAATTTCCAAAATTGCCCTCACCCATCTAATATCCATCCGATATACATTATTCATACATCGCATCCATGTATTCACACAAGCATGTTATCAATCAATATAATCCAATTAATTAATCTGAAAATTAATGACCATCCAATGTTCAAACAACGATTTGATTTTGCGCGAGTCCGACTCGTTTTGCGAATAAGTACTCAAAGTACGAATTCTTGAATTATATTAAACTACAACATTAAATCCAATTTAATACGTATTTAATACTAATTCATTTATTTAATTCCAAATTAAATAATTACACTTTTTAATGTACCTTTACGACTTAGATTCTAAATCTAATCGTTACGGGTCTCAAAGCTCGATTAACATCCAATGTTAATTTAATTAAAGTCCAATGGGCTTTTAATTAATTTCATAAGGCATGGACTTTTGGTCAATATGGATCAAACCCAAATACCAAAGCCCATTTAAGGAATCACCCTTATTTGCCAAGAAACCAATTTAGGCCCATTAGGCCCAATTAAAATTAAAGGTCCATTAAGTCATAATTGGACTTTATGGATATGGTTTTGGGCCCAATTGGATCCAACCAATTAGCCTAAACCAAACTTGGTCCAACCAAGCCCAATAAGCCCAATTACAACTTTACAAGCCCAATTCCAAATTTGGCCCAATTAATTTAATTACAAAAATTCCAAATTTCATAATTAAATTAACCAAAGTGTATGCCATAATTAATTACTCAAATTAATATTTCCCAAACATCAATTTACTCAATTAATTATACTCATTATCATCAACTTATGTCCAACACAATTGAATCAAAAAATCATTTCATTTTCCATGCTTCAAGTCCCCGGTAATTAGAGATTATTTGTCCAATTCAAAATTCAATCCAATTAAATCTCAAATCAACATTTCCCAATGTTTTCCAACTCATCCAATGATCAAAAACACAAAAATCACCATGAATTTAGGGCAAGCTCACATTCGGCCAAGCCTTGTGATTTGGGGAAAAATTATCCAATTCGATTTTTATCAAATTGACAATGCATAACACCATGTTATCATAATTTAAGCATACTCAAACAATCAATTTCACTCAAACATGCTCAAATCAATTTTGCCCAAATTTTACCATAATCAAGTTTCATGCTCAAAATGGCTCTGATACCATTATTGGGTTTCTACTATAGTCCCGGGATCGATTTCAAGCAAGAAACATATGTGTGAATACTCGTAAAAGCATGGCGGAATTATGCTTACAACGATCAGTTATGCGATGCGATGAACGACAAAAATTCTTCAAGCTTTGGCTCCTTGAACTCTCGGCTTTGGGCTTCATTTTGTCCTCCATTTTCGGCCATGGTGTCCTCTAAGCTCCAAGCTTTGGGTTGTGTTTTCCATGCCCACGGGTGGGTTTCCCTATCACCATCATACGACTCCTAAAGCGTGCTAGCACTCCGGAAATTTTGCCGCAAAATTTCCCTTAGCTTCCTTCAACTCTCGGCAATTCAAAATTTTGGAGAGGAAAGAAAATGGCCTAAGGCCGTGAGAGAGGAGAGAATGAGAGAGATGAAGATGTGTTTGGTTGTCCAAAATTGTAATTGATTTTCTAAAAAGCTAATACCAATTTTTCTTTTAAAAAGTCAAGGCATTTATGCTAACAACCACCTCAATCACTATTCACATCTAAAGTGACTAGACAACACATCACTCAAAGTGACAAGTGATTTGACGCTTGATGTGACTAGTGGTTTGACGCTTGATGTGACTTGTGGGCCGCACTTGAATTCGAAATGCGAGTGCGCCCGCAAACACTCTCGGGCTCGGGTTCGCTAATTTCGAATTATCGAATATTCCGTTGTGACGTAATTAAATAATCATGCCTAGCAAAATTACTATTCACGTCGCAAACGAATTAATTCTAAATTAACTCGTTCGCCCGAATTAAAATCTAATTTTAATTCCGCATCGAAATCCAATTTCGTATAATATATCGAATATATTATTTTATCGATTAATTCCAAACTAATCGTTCTCTCTCTTTAAATAATATTTTATCCCAGATAAAATATCTCTGTAATTAATCCTAGATTAATTTTCTCTCATATAATTAATCTCAGATTAATAAAGTGCGAGTCATACTTCATCGGTGAATCTCAGAAGCGACCCATGAGATCCCCGGATATGTTGGCAGTAAATCCGGTCGTCGGACTATCCGAACACATACGTACCTAGTACTACGTTTTTACCGATTTACAAGACATGGTTGGCTTCTAGCAAAGAAACGTGCCTACCCAATTCTCCCGAAATATTCTTACTGAAATATATGATCTATATCAGGCGTAGTATACATAGTATTGCGTATTACGATCCAGTATCGGATGTCACGTGCTAGGCTTGGAGCTGGAATTGTGTCTGCCCCGTACGAAGCACATATCTGATCTCTGGTAACTAGTCTCTATAACTGGATAAACATGACCTAGTCATTTTATCCCGATAGCTGCAACATAAAAGAGCACCAGTTCCGTATCCTACATTATCATCATCTCCACTATGACTAGAGTGATACTTCCATCTCGACATCACACCCAATACACTACGATTCTCAATATACCCAGAAGAGGCGTACACAGAACCTGTTAAAGCCCGGACGACCAAAACCAAAGTATATTGATTGTCGCAAGTATTAGCGGTGCAAGTCTCAGGTTAAGACCAAATACACCTACCCTGATTCGGACTTCCATAGACATATAGTCATACTACCAATGGAATTCCGAGGGGTCTATCCAGAACGAAGCTATTTCCGTACCATCGGTAAACACAACCTCTTATTACACTTGCATGAGTATCATATACCCAAATATATGAGAACTATGCTGTTATGCTCCCACAACGCGCACAAGTGTAATACTAGTCTTTTACGCATTATCAATGTCCAATCTCGATAATACTATGACTAGGGATATTTAATTATTAAACCTTCGTGGATTGTTACTGTCTCATATCATCTCAATCCGGAACTAATCATAAGGACCTTTTATCATTTATACATCTTGGTAATCTAATTATTAATGATAAAAGAGCAATTTCCTTTGTCACATAGTTAATTTGTACAACAACACCATGATCTGTACAAATAGTGATGCTATTGGCCATAATTGTCCAACAATAAGTTTATTTATTTCCAAGAAATATATATTTCAATCCTTCAGACAATTTGTAATTCCAATTTAGGTACTTCCTCTTATTTCTCTTCTTCAAGTATTCATAATTCCTCAAAATTTTTCTTATATCCATCGTTTTCCAGTATTTGTGTAAAATAAAGTAAAGAAAAATCATTATAAATATCTGAATCTAATTGTGTACTTGATTCAAGAAAATTAGTTATACAAATTTCCATAGGGTCAGATAAACTCCCATGAATATGTTCCTTCATAATTGATTCAATTAGTTCCATGCTCTCGTTTTCACTGTCCTCATCATATTGTTGTTTGCACATATTAAAAATATTTAACTCCAACGTCATATTGCCAAATGATAAAATTTATGATTCCATTCCTGCAATTAATCAAAGCATTAGCTGTTGCTAAAAATGGACGACCAAGTATTACATGAATTGGCTTGTAACTATCTGCTACAGGTCGTGTTTCCAAGACAATGAAATTCATATGATATATGAAATTATCGACTTGTAATAACATATCTTCCACAATTCATTTCGGTACCTTAACTTATCTATCGGTAAGTAAAAGAGTAGTTGAAGTTAGTATTAGCTCGCCAATATTAAGTTTTTGGTAAACTGAAAATGGAAGAAAATTGACACTATCTCCAAAATCAAGAAATCCATTTCAATTTTTATGATTTACAAAAATATAAGAAATAGTAGAATAATCAGGGTCTTTGTATTTCAATGCATTATCGGTTGAGAGAATAGAAATTACTTGTTCAGCTAGAAAAGTTGTCTTTGTTACCTGATGTTCTCTTTAACGGTGGACAAGTCTTTCAAAAATTTGGCATACGGTGTTACCTGTTTGATGACATCTAACAAAAGAATATTGACATTCACATGTTTGAATATTTCATATATCTATGGGGAATAGTTCAATTTCTTTGTTTTCAATACTTGAGGAAATAGACGTACATGTGGAAAATCATTATTATTAACGATAGATGTTGTTTCATCAACCCATTACTGACCCTCCGAAGCTGAATCATTTTCAGAATGAATTTATGGATTCTTTTCCACTACGAATAGTAATAACCAATTTGACTTGGTCTATGTATTGACTACCAGAACTACCCTTGTGAGGGTTTTGATGACTCTTGGGATTTGGTTGTGGTTGTGCAGGAAACTTTCATTTCTTATGAATGGTTAATGCAGATGTGATTTTGGCAAACGAATCTTTTAGATCATTCTCATGTTTGCACATTTTGGTTATTGATGGCTTTTTGTTTTTCAATGAATTTTAGAAATTCTGGTGTACCTAGGGAGGTTGTTGTGATGGTTGTGTTTGATTATCATTCCTCCAATTGAAGTTTGGATGGTTTCTCCAACCAGAATTTTAGGATTGAGAGTATGGGATTGGATTTGGTCTCTTGTAGGTGTTTATGGAACTGACTTGGTCATGGAGACATTCTTGTAGGGCTCGCAAGGTTGGGCAAACTTATGTGATATTGTAGGCACTGCATTTTTGCATGAGCCCGATGATGAGCCTTGTATGGAGGCACTACCTGAAAAGTTGCGGAAGTTATAAAAAATGAATCCCGGAAGGAAAGAACACCTTCAAAATTAGCCCCTCATCAGATTCGGACTCACTAGCCAGCCTCGGATTCGCTCAGTCAGCCGCTGTTTCAAAAACTTAGCCTTGGACCCACCATATACGCCCTTCTACCCTTCAACTTTGGCCCATCCACACGGCCCAAAGCCCATGCAATCCATCCACACGCCCAAGACCCCATGCAATCCATCCACACGCCCAAAATCCCATGTAATCCACATGATCAAATTCTCTCATCAACACTTTCCAATTTAACAAGATTTGAAATCACATCCTTACCAATTTAACAAGATTCAAGATATCCTCATCACCAAATTTATGAGATTTCTTCCAAAAATAAATTTCCCAAATTTACATGATTTGTTCCCTTTAAATCATTATAAAAAGGGGGACCAAATCATCAACAAAAAAACTCTTGAACGACAACAACAAGAAAAAAAACCCTAGAGTTCTTTTCTTCTCCTTATCACCGAAACAAATAGAAAAAAAAACCACCAAAAAAAACCACCAACCAAACAACCACCACCGAAGAAACAAAATACAACCAAAATAGTAGTCAAATAACCGAAAAATAGCAGCCAAAATAACCAAATAGCAGCCAAATCATTGAAAACATCAACCAAATCACCGTAAAATAACAGCCCAAAAACCACAAAACAGCAGCCAAAAAAAATAATAGCCTAAAAACAGCAAAATAGCAGCCAAAAAACCGCAAAATAACAGCAAAAAATAACTAAAATATTGAACCAGAAAACAACCAAAACAGCGAACCAGAAAATAGCAACCAAAAACAACAAAACACCAACCAGAAAATAGAAAAACAGTGAGAAGAAACATCGAGATAGCAAGTAGAAACAACGAACCAGTGATCCTTCCGGTGACGGCCTAACGCACTTCCAAGAAACCAACTTAAAAGGTAAGACCTGAGGGCACCCTTACCCCATTTATTTCTATAGCTCCGGACGTTGCGTGCCTGGCTGGACATGAAATACGTCCAGTCGAGTATGCGAAGTCCTACATCAAAGACGGTCGAATTTCTGGTCACATTCATTTTCTTTCTTTGGCATTCCGTTATTTATCTTTTTTATTTATTTATTCGTTTTTATAGTTATTTTATTATTTCGCATTTATTTTTCTATTTAGCTTTTTCTCTATTTACTTTTATTGTTATTTTATTATTTCGCCCTTTTTATGTCCGTTTACATTGCATTGATGGTTATGTGTGTTATTATCCCTTGTGGTATATCGAATGAAAACCCAGACGTAAATTCCGTAGCCAAATCCGAATGCACGGTAGTGCGGTCTGTACTTGGGATACAACTCCACGTAACACTCGGGAAATACTCGTATATACATTATTAACCCCCTATTTTGTTTATTATTTATTTATTGACGCTTTTCCCACTTTTGATTGATTTTCGTTATTGCATCTCGTACTTCTTAATTTAATATGTTTTTGGAATCGTGTTATTGTGATTATTATTTGCTTGGGTATGTTATTACATTTTTTATTCGCTTTTCTTGTATGAACTGCATAAGACTTGGCTATACCATTGTGTGAAAATGTCCATTATACTGGCATAAGTAAGGGACAATTCTGAACCCAATGGTTTGAGGTCTTCCCTTACGAGGGGTGAGTGCAGCCTTAAATCTTTTCCCAGTTCACACTGGGTGGTGACTCCTTTATTCTCCGGTTTAGTCCCCCGTGGGCTATTCCGTACTCTCTACGGGCTGCGAGCCCAAAATTATTGTGGTCGCCGAGCATCATTGGCATAGCGGTAAACCCCGTTTCGTTCCTACAGATGGCGACTCTACTAAGGATACAGAATTGGCCCCTAAACAATGCCTTGTAGTGTCTGTGGCTTTGGCTTTCGTTACCCAAGTCTCATATATTTTGCATACCCTTCTTACCCCGATGGCGGCATGTATCGTGAAGTCGCTTTCACTAAAGACGGCGGATCATTATGTGATGATAACCATCACTCGTTGGCATGTACCCGAGGGTATAAAAAAGGCGCGCTCACTTGGTCGCTCGAACCCTTGAGTGGGGAGACCTAGTTGTGGGCAACCCTTCACCGATGAGATCTTTTATCCATACCCTTGTAAGCCTACATATGAACCATAGTTATATGTCATATAGAAGCTACCTATATGCTTGTGTTTGGGACCATTATCATTTGGATCCATTTAGACCACTCGTCATAGGATACGAACTTGTTGGGCCACTTAAACTGGGACAAGTTTGCATCTTATGGTAATTGCGCCAAAAGTTTTCAAAATGACGATGGGCCACCTTATGTTTGGGCCCCCTATCATTTGAAGTTATTTAGCCACCATATCGTAAAAGTGTAAACTTGTTGGGCCTTTTCAACTGGGACAAGTTTACACCTCGCGATAATCTGATTAAACACTTTAAAATGATAACGGGCCAACTTGTATGAAAACCTTGATGGGCTTAGAAGGTCCAAACATGATCCGAATATGCGAGATGCATGAGTCTGATATCCGCACTGGCTTTCATCCAGGAAGGATACACCTTGTTATGACATATTTGTATACTTTTGGATATCTCCAAGTCCATCCCTGCCACAACCGTGGTTACCGAGGGCCCAATTCATCATTTCTAGTCAATGACATGAACCTCATAATAGGCTTAGTCAAATTTGTAAATGGGCGGTCTTTGTCTTTTACCGATGGAAAGGGACTGAGGTAGCCAAGGTTCACTCCTGCAGCTATGAGAGAACGATTTTGTGTACCCCACATTGGTGCATAAAATAAGCCATACCTAGGACAAAAATGGACTTACCACGAGTGTGAGAGGAATAAGGTCGGAAGGATATATGTTATTTTGATAGCCACATGCATCTCATGTATCTAATGCATCACATGCATACACGTATCATGATAACCCATTGTCTTAAAAGCCATCATAGATATCCGTTGGGTTAGAGAAGAAGGAAGACTTGTCAAGAAAGGATTAACAACTATGGATGCGTCAGGCAGTGAAGGTTCCCACATGGATCAATTGGAAACCAACATCACCAAAATTATCGAGCAACTACAAGCTTTGACCAACGCTGTAGCCAGTCTGACACCACCCCGCACAAGAACAGAAAGACCATTGATGGCCTTCAGCCAGAATAGATAGACCATTGGGGGGGCCTTCAGTTAGAAAAAAAAATTGTTTGTTTTTAGTCCTTAATAGTTAAGCATAAGTCCAATGACGAAATTGTTTGCTTTAGGGTGAAATATTAGAAACGATAAGTTCTTGATGTACTTTTATCTGATACTTTGAGTAGTTGATCTATGTTAGACTCGTAAGCAATTAATTATAGGTTTTTAGCAGTGAAAACATGAGTAGTTGGCAAAGTGACTAGTTGAAGAAATTATAGGTCGATGAATGACTGTTTGCTTAGATGTCTATCATCACTTGCTTGTGTTATGATATGTGGTATGGTTGAAAATAAAAGAAAAGTCTCTAAAGAAAAAAATTAAACCACATATAACCGATAAGCGTGAAGCTACCCATGGGCGAGTATTAGAACCACCATGAGGAGAGAAAAGCTACCTTCAAGGGTAGGTGTGTTGAAAAAAAGGAGACAAAAGAAAAGAAATAAAGAAAATCATACCATATTGAGCACAGAAAAAGCAATTGCAGAGCATAATTGAGATATCTAGGTTGGTTTGACCCATCGATCCCAATTTTTGAAACGAAATCATTGAGTTGGCTTACCTAGGAATCAAGCTGTAAATGAATCTTTGCACACATACACTGTGAGTCTGGCTTAAATGATTTATTCAAAGACTTGGATTTGAGTTGCATTGAGTGTTTTGAAGGTTCTCTGGTTTCATTATTGGGCATTCTTTGAGGACAATAATATATGTAACTATTGGGACTATTTCATATCCCGTAATATAGTATGTCGATATGGAATGCAACACCACATAATGACGGACAATGGAGTCCAATTCCAGGGAGAGGGCACATTTAGAAACCTGAGAATCGGAAGACATGAGGTCGCTTTTGTGGAGGCTGATTTCGATCGAGGTCCACAATCGAGAATGTGAGTTGAGGGGCACGAACGAACCTGCAAAACAAGAGTAGAGCGAAAAAGCATGTTACTGCCCACCGGTGTGGTGGAAGCCGTAGGCTCTCCGACGCTCAAGTTAGCCTAAAAATGAATAAGTTTAAGGTGAAATGATTAAGGTCTTTGGAGTACCTTAACCACAGATTGTTTGCCGTGAGGGCAGTGTATTGGAGTAGTGTCTTGGTGATAGGAGTAGTATCCAGCCGATCCTCTCTCTATTCCTTTGCCTCCTTCTTTTAAAGGTTCCCTGATATAGGGTCCCTCTTCTGCCCGTTGGAGTCGTTCTTAATGATGGTTTAATTCAGGTGATTTATGTCTGATAACTGACGATCGTGTTTATCCCCTGAAACCGTTGACTTCATGGTGATGTTTATGAATTTGGATTCTCTCTTGATTTTTGTAACTGGTGTCCGTTGGTTTTCTTCATATTAATGAGTTTGGGCCTATGGGGCGGCCCGTGAAGCTTCCTTGTATGAAATGTTTGCTTATAGGTTGGATCTGCTAATGGGATCTGCTAATGGGCTCCAGGTTTAGTGGTTGGTCTTGGGGTAAATATCGATTTTATCCCACGGCCCAAATTTGGCCTGTACAGTTTGTCCCCTACTCTCTAAGTCTGGAAGTCCTAAACTTAGAGAGTACCTTCGAGTATGTCGAATGAATCAGGATATGGATAACTATTTTACTGATCTTGGCGATGGTCCAGAGCTAATCCACATGACGTCCCATCAAACAGTCGGGGTGAGGAAGAATTCAGGTCTTCTTTTGCTTTCGACAATAGCCCATGAGGTGTCCTTGGCTTGATCGAAAATGTCGAAGGCTTTTTGGGAGTTTATCCTTGATCGACATGTCGTATAGAGTGAGGGGGAGCTCACATCTTTAACTTGTCAATCATGTGAGCCTATGGGGGAATGTCCTATCCGGACTGAACCAGACAATGGTTTAGGAGAAATCTCACTCGGCATGTCGTACGGATAGAGGAAGTCCAAATACCATAGTCAACGTGTCGTATGGACAGGGCATTCAATTTTGACCGGACATGAGTCGTCATGGGGAAGTCCCTGGTCGATTGAACCAGATTCTGGAGCAATCTTGCTTGACTTGTCGTACGAAATGGGTGAACACCATATTTCTATTTGACTCGACACGAGACATCAAGGGTATGTCCCCGGTTGACTGAACCAGATGGTGGTTCAGGATTAACTTCACTCGACTTGTTGTATGAGTCGAATGAATACCATAACTCTTATTTGACTCGACATGAGTCATCAGGGGGATGTCCCCGGTCGACTGAACCAGATGGTGGTTCAGGAGTGATCTCACTCGACTTGTCGTATGAGGCGAGTGAATACCATAACTCTTTATTTGACTCGACATGGGTCATCAGGGGATGTCCCCGGTCGACTGAACCAGGTGGTGGTTCAGGATTATCTTCACTCGACTTGTCGTATGAGGTGAGTGAATACCATAACTCTTATTTGACTCGACATGAGTCATCAGGGGGATGTCCCTGGTCGACTGAACCAGATGGTGGTTCAAGAGTAATCTCACTCGACTTGTCGTATGAGGCGAGTGAATACCATAACTCTTATTTGACTCGATATGAATTATCAGGGGTATGTCCCCGGTTGACTGAACCAGATGGTGGTTCAGGAGTAATCTCACTCGACTTGTCGTATGAGGCGAGTGAATACCATAACTCTTATTTGACTTGACATGAGTCATCAGGGGTATGTCCCCGGTTGACTGAACCTGATGGTGGTTCAGGATTAACTTCACTTGACTTATCGTATGAGGCGAGTGAATACCATAACTCTTATTTGACTCGACATGAGTCATCAGAGGGATGTCCCCGGTCGACTGAACCAGATGGTGGTTCAGGAGTAATCTCACTCGACTTGTCGTATGAGGCGAGTGAATACCATAACTCTTATTTGACTCGGTATGAGTCATCAAGGGTATGTTCCCGGTCGACTAAACCAGATGGTGGTTCAGGAGTAATCTCACTCGACTTGTCATATGAGGCGAGTGAATACCATAACTTTTATTTGACTCGACATGAGTCATCAAGGGGATGTCCCCGGTCGACTGAACCAGATGGTGGTTCAAGAGTAATCTCACTCGACTTTTCGTATGAGGTGAGTGAATACCATAACTCTTATTTGACTCGACATGAATTATCAGGGGTATGTCCCCGATCGACTGAACCAGATGGTGGTTCAGGAGTAATCTCACTCGACTTGTCGTATGAGGCGAGTGAATACCATAACTCTTATTTGACTTAACTTCACTCGACTTGTCGTATGAGGCGAGTGAATACCATAACTCTTATTTGACTCGACATGGGTCATCAGGGGGATGTCCCCGGTCGACTGAACCAGATAGTGGTTCATGAGTAATCTCACTTGACTTGTCGTATGAGGCGAGTGAATACCATAACTCTTATTTGACTCGACATGAGTCATCAGGGGGATGTCCCCGGTCGACATATTTGACACTTAGATTATTACCATGTTTGTTTCCATTAATTGCAAACCCTAGTGTGGATTACGAGGAGTTTTTTGGCGGGAATTTTGGAGCCAATTTAAGTAGTGTGTATAAAAGCGCTTTAGGTGCTTCATTTCACCTCATTCGGAAGTCGAGTAAGGAGAGATCTCAAGTGTTTCAAGGTATTCTTCGAAAACTTCCTCTTGTTCTTCAATTTATTTAAACATTCATAGTGATAATTTAAGCTGTTCTTAGGTAAATTTGGTTGTTTGATCTTTGGGTTTGTGTGATTTGTTTATAAATTATGTTTGTGGGTTTGATCTTTAGAAGGTAGGTTACTAGGGAGTGTAGTTGTTTATATGTTTGTTGTTTGGAGGATTTCGAGTGGAGAATCTTTAGACAGCTTAGGTGCCACGATCGATAGTTATGTCGAATCATCAAGTGAGACCAAGGAGGATGTAGAATACAAAGATTGGTCGTACCAGGAGTTGTTCGAGGGTGGCGTAGTTACCCTGGCTAGGCCTTCTCAAGTAACCCCTACCGAGGCCATACCACTAAGGTCTTTGCCCGCTGTTGGGGAGCCGAGTGACTTTCCTTGTACGAGTGAACCCACTAACTTACTATCCAAAAATCCTGCTAGTCGAATGACTGGGAAAGTGTTGAGGGAACTCAGCTGCATATATAGGTTCCCTAATTCTCTGGAACTCTGAGTGCCTTCGTCGAATGAAAGAATCGATTACAAGTTTCCGGGGTGGATGGGATTCTATGTACGTCCATTTTTTATATGGTTGAGGTTTCCTATCCCGAGACTGGTTTGGGAGGTTTTTGATCATTTTAAAGTTGCTCCTTCACAGCTGATGCCAAATGCGTGGAGGATTTTATTGTCGATTGAATGTTTGTCTTTCGAATTGGGAGTACTCTTTGAGGTGAAGGATGTTTTAGAGACGTACTACCTGAAGGAGCATTTGAAGGAGAAATGAAGATATACATTGATCCTTCATCAGAGAAAGACGCATTTAGTTACTAGATTGCCGACTAATGATAGGGGAAATTGGCAGTCTTATTATTTCTTTGCAAATGGTGAGGGTATATTTAGATCGACCGGGGCTGGTCGAATCCCAAAATTTTGGTGTTTGTCGAGTGAGTAACGTTCTTTCTCTAAATTTTAATCCTTGAGTCATACTTGCGTATTTGAATAACCATGTTCTTGTTGCTGCAGATCCTCTACGAAAGAAGTCATTCGTCACGACTGCACGTACAATCTCCAACACCAAGGCCATTCTATCCCGGATGAATCGCTTAAGATGCACCGCATTCTAACTGTTGCGCACGAGAGTCCCCTCCATAGTCTGTAGCTTGTAGGCTTCTTTCCCGACAACTTTCGTGATGAGGTAAGGGCCTTCCCAATTTGGACCCAACTTCCCGTCTCCAATTTCCTTGGTGTTCTGGAACACCCTCCGTATGACCCAATCTCCAGCCTCGAAAGTCATACTCCTGACGTTTTTGTCAAAGTATCTGGCCATCCTTTGTTGATAAATAGCCAGTCAAATGGAAGCTCGGTCTCTTATCTCATCAATCGTGTCGAGATTGAAATTCATCAACCGTTGATTGTTTTCTTCGTTGAGCCATTGGTAGCGTGGGGAAGGGATGACCTTTTCAGTTGGAATTACTGCTTCCGTTCCAAATGCTAATGCGAAAAGAGTTTTGCCTGTCGAAGACCTCATAGTTATCCTGTATGACCATAACACTCCTGGAAGTTCATCCGCTCAAGCGCCCTTAGTCTTCTCCAACCTCTTTTTCAAAGTGTTCATGATCGTCTTTTTGGACGATTCGGCCTGGCCGTTCGCTTGTGGAAAGCGTGGTGTCGAAAAGTTCAATTTTATGCCCTAATTCCTGCAGAAGTTTTGAAAGTGATGGCTGATGAATTGAGAGCCATTGTTAGTCACAATTTCTCTTGGTATGCCGAATCGACAAATGATGTTTTTCCATACGAATGTTTGAGTTTTTTTGTCGCGTACTCTAGCGAATGTTTCAGCTTCTATCCACTTCGAGTAATAATCTGTCATCACAAGCATGTAGACTCGTTAGCCAGGCGCAGTTGGGAGTTTTCCTACTATGTCCATTCCCTACTTCATAAACGGCCATGGAGATATAATGGGATTTAGTTTCTCTGGTGGAAGATGAGGAACTGGTGCAAACCTCTGGCACTTGTCACACTTTTTAGTAAATTTTGTGGAGTCAATTCTCATTGTCGGCCAATAATACCCTATTGAATGCGCTCGAAGAGCCAGGCTCTTGCCAGTAGAATGGTTCCCACACTCCCCTTCATGCAACTCTGTCAACACATGCTGTGCTTCGTCGTGTGTTAGGCATTTTAAATAAGGTCATGTGAACGATCTTCTTAGTAGCTGACCGTCGAACATAACGAACCTCGCAGACTGTCTCTGGACTTTTCTGGCTTGCACCTTGTTTTCTGGAAGCGAGCCTTTTTGTAAATAATCGACTATAGGCGTCATCCAAGTGTCGACTGAATCGACCGCTGCAACAACTGTTTCTTCCTTCCAAATTGCCGGCCAGCTCAAATGCACTACAGGTATTGTTCGTGGTTTATCCCCCTCCATTGTCGATCCGAGGGTTGCCAATGCATATGCTTGGGAATTTTCGCTTCTTGGGACTTGGGTTATAGAGAATTTCTCAAATGTCGACCGTATATCATTTACCTTTTGTAAGTAGGAAGCCATTGCTTGACCTCTGGCAAGATAAGATCCTTCGATCTAATTGACTATCAACTGAGAGTCAGATTTCACTTCTATCTCCCTAACTCTCAGTTCTTTAGCTAATAATAACCCTGCGATCAATGCCTCGTACTCTGCTTCGTTGTTGGTAACTCTAAAACCGCATTTGATTATCTGTTGTAAAGTGTCGCCTGTCGGGGTAGTGATCATGATTCCAAGACCGCAGCCCTTTTTGTTACTGGACCCGTCGACTGCTAACTTCCAAGGTATGGTCAGCTGAATGGAGTTGATCTCAGTTTCAGCCATTGTAAGGAGGTCAGGAGCGAAGTCGGCCACAAAATCTGCCAGTGCTTGAGATTTGATGGCGGTCCTAGGCTGGTAAGTTATGTCGTGTTCCCCAAGTTCAATTGCCCACTTCATCAATCTCCCTGACAATTCTGGTTTATGGAGTATGCTTATTAATGGATATTTCGTGTATACCGTGATCGGGTGTCCTTGAAAGTAAGGTCTGAGTTTTCTCGCGGCTGTAACAAGGACGAAAACCAACTTCTGCATTAACGGGTAGCGTGATTCTGCTCCTAACAATGCTTTACTTACGTAGTAGACTGGTTGTTGAATTCCTGACTTCTCTCTCACTAAGACTCCGCTAACCGCGTGTTCTGAAACTCCCAAATAGAGGTAGAGCCTCTCATTTTCGTGTGGTTTCGACAACAAGGGAGGTGTAGTGAGGTACTGTTTGAGTCCTTTCAGCGCTTCCTCACAAGCAGGAGTCCACTCAAAGCTGTTTGCCTTTTTTAAAGCTGAAAAGAACAAAAAACTCTTATATGTGGATTTGGAGATGAACCTCTTTAACGTGGCGATCCTCCCAGTTAGCCGCATGACGTCCTTCGAGCTGGAAGGAGATGGAATGTCGAGAATTGATCTAATTTGGTCTGGATTCGCTTCTATTCCTCGTCGAGTGACTACGTACCCCAAGAATTTCCTAGTGGCGACACCAAACTCACACTTAGTAGGATTCAATTTCATTCCGTACCTGTCCATGATGTCGAAGGCTTCTTCCAGATGATTAAGGTGTTGCTCCGATTTGATGGACTTCATGAGCATGTCGTCTATCTAAACCTACATTGTCTTCCCAATTTGATTGTCGAACATCTTGTTGACCAGTCATTGGTATGTTGCTCCCGCATTTTTTAAGCCGAAAGGCATGACCTTGTAACAAAAAATCCCTCGGTTTGTGACAAAGGTTGTCTTCTCTTGATCATCAGGATGCATGAGGATCTGGTTGTAGGCTGAATACGCATCCATAAAGCTTAATAGCTCATGCCCTGCTGTTGCGTCGACCATTGAATCAATATGTGGCAGTGGGAACAAGTCCTTTGGACAAGCTTTGTTTAAATCCGTAAAGTCGATGCAGACTCTCCACTTTCCATTCTTTTTCTTCACAACTACAACATTCGCTAGCCACTCCGGAAACTGTACTTCTTTAACTTCTTCGTTCTGTAATAACTTCTGAATCTCTTCATCAATGATCTGGTTCCTTTCAGGGGTGAACTTTCTTCTTTTCTGCCTAACCGGGGTGTGGTCTGGATCCACATGCAATTCGTGAGTAATGAGCTGCGGATCGAAAACTGTCATGTCGCCCCTTCAAGAATTCAACAAGGTCGGCTCTGAGTTTGGGATCTAAGTCAGCCCCAATTAATGTCTTGTGATCTGTAAATTGAGGGTGAATCTGGACCTCGTCGAGCTTTTCTATATTTGGTAGAGTCGGCTCCGGAGCACAAGGCCCAGTCAGTAATTGCTATGCTGACTCAGTTTTAGCCTTCAAAGTCGTCTGGTAGCAGCTTCTTGACGCCAATCTATCACCTTTAATTTCTTGTACCCCCCACTTGGTAGGGAATTTTATTACTTGATGGTAAATAGACGACATCGCCCTCATGTCGTGAATCCAAGGTCTACCCATGATCAGATTGTTGGCTGAAGGGCTGTCTAAGACCAGAAATGTGGTCATTCTGTTGACTCTAGCTACGTAGACTGGGAGTGATATTTCCCTCATGGTGAATTTTTGCTCTCCGCTAAACCCGATCAGTACTGTCATCCGCCAGTTTATTTTATCCAGCTCGGCCCCCATGTCAGCAAGGGCACTAGCGAAAATTATATTAGCTGAGGAGCCCGTGTCGACCAGTACTCGTTTGATCATAAAGTTTGCCACATTCAAGGAAATGACCAAAGCGTCATGGTGTGGATTTAAATTGTGTGAATCCCCGTCGTCTGGAAACTCTATTATCAATTTCGTGAAGATTTTCTCTACAGACATCGAGGTATGTGAAGTATTATTTGCCAGAGCCCTTGAATGTCGTTTAGCTGCTGAATATGTTGCTCCACCAATTCTCGATCCTCCTGAAATGACATTAACGGTGTTATTAATTGGGGGTGGTGGGGTTGGAATTTCTCATTGACCATCTCTCTCATCCCTTCGCGCCAAGGTTGTTTTCCCTTTATTAGTGAGCAAATCCCTCAGGAACCCCTTGTTCAGTAGCTCCAGAACTTCTAATCTCAAAGCTACACATTCCGCTGTCGTATGACCATAGTCCCTGTGGAATTCACACCACTTCCTAGTGTTCTTTTTGGTCGAATTGTCCTTGGAGCGTGGAGGCCACTTTACTTCATTCCCCGTCTTCTTAAGCACAGAGACCAGTTCTCCGGGAGAAATTGTAAAGTTGTAGTCCGGGAGCCTGGGTTTGCTAACTGGCAGCTCCTCCCTAATTTTGTACGGCCTTGATCGTCTGTCAATACTTTTGTAGAAAGGTCGTCGCTCTCCTCTTGATTGGTTCCTCCCTTCCTTGTGGGAGTGGATATCCATATCGTGTCGCCTGGGAGCAGCAGGCCTTCGGTCCACTCATGCATTTGTAACATCTTCCCTTCTTTTATTTCTTTTATCTTCTTCCACCTTATTTCTACCTGGGCCCGCGCCATGACCTGGTCCATGGTGTGGCATCGAAATTTCGTCAATTTTTTGTAGAGCCCACTGTCACAGAGTACGTCCGATTGTAATTCTCTCCCGGTTGAACCGGGCCACGTAGCTCCATAATGACTCTCCTCTTCTCTGTTGTATGGAATTAAGGTCGTCGGAAGTCTTTTCTAATTTGCACGAACTTGTAAAATGTTACATGAATTTGTCAGCCAGCTGTTGGTAGGACTCGATTGACCTGTAGGGTAGGTTAATGAACCAAGAAAGGGTAGGTCCCGCTAGTGTCTCCCCAAAGCATCTACACATTCCAGCCTCCCACTGACTTGGGGACAAGCCGGTTGACATCATATTGTATTTGTTGGATAATATGACCCATAGCGTCACTATTTGTACAGATCATAGTGTTGTTGTACAAATTAACTATGTGACAAGGAAATTGCACTCTCATCATTTGTGATTAGATCACCTTAGATATATAAATGAAGAGAGGTCCATATGATTAGTTCATGGATTGAGAATGATATGAGACAGTATCAGTCCACGAGGGATTAATCATTAAATATCCCTAGCCGGAGTATTATCGAGACTGGACATCGATAATGCGGAATAGGCTAGTATTGCACTTGTGCGCGTTGTGAGGACACAACGGCATAGTTCTCATATATATATAAGTATTGGATACTTATGCAAGTGCGATAGGAGGTTGTGTTTCACCGATGGTACGAGAAACAGCTTCGCTCTGGATAGACCCCTCGGAATCCCATTGGTATTATGACTATGTGTCTATGGGAGTCCGACATCAGGGTAGGTGTGTATGGTCTTAACCTGAGACTTGCACCGCTAATGCTTACGACAATCAATATACTTTAGTTGAGGTCGTCCAGGACTCTAACCGGTTCTGTGTACGCCAATGCTGGGTATATTGAGAATCGTAGAGTATTGGGTGTGATGTCAAGACGGAAGTATCACTCCAGTCATAGTGGAGATGATGTCACGCAGGATACGGTATTAGTGCTCTTAAGTGCTGGCCGGCCATCGGGATATTATGACAAGGTCATGTATATCCGATTATAGAGACTAGTTACCAGACATCCGACATGTGCTTCGGACGGGGCAGACACTTATCCAGCCCCAGCCCTAGCACGTGACTATCCGATACTGGGCCGATATACACGATACTTGGTATACTACGCTTGATATAGATCTTAAATATTCTTAGATGAATATGACCGGAGAATTGGATAGACTTCGTGCTTTGCTAGAAGCCGATCTTGTCTCGTAAATCGGTAGAACGTAGTACTTGGTACGTACGTGATTCGGATATTCCGACGACCGTATTTACTGCCGAATTATCCGGGGATCTCATGGGTCGCTTCCCAATAATCCACCGATGACGTATGACTCGCACTCTTAAATAATCTGGGATTATATAGAAGAGAGAGAAAATTAATCTAGGATTAATTACGGAGATATTTTATCTAGGATAAAATATCGTCTAGAGAGAGATAACGATTAATTTGGAATTAATCGATAAATTAATATATTCGATATATTAAACGAAATTGGATTTCGACGCGGAATTGAAATTGGATTTTAATTCGGGCGAACGAATTAATTTAGAATTAATTCGTTAGCGACGTGAATAGTGAATTCGCTAGGCGTAATCATTTAATTACGACGCAACGGAAAATTCACTAATTAGGAATTAGCGAAACCGAGCCCGAGTGTGATTGCGAGCGCATTCGTATTTCGAATTCGAATGCGGCGACGCAAGTCACATCAAGCGTCAAATCATTCGTCACATCAAGCGTCAAATCAAAAGTCACTTTGAGTGATGTGATTGATTGATGTGATTGATTGATTGAGTGATAGACACACATCACTTTGATAAAGTGAAAATGAATAGTTGATGTGTGTGGTTGGAATAGTGTAAGTTGGTGGGAGTATTTACCATTTTATTTATTTGGTAAATGCTTTATATTTTATGGAAAAATATATAAACCTTTTTGGAAAAGGTTTTACTAACTAATAACACATTCTTCTCTCTCATTTTCTCTCTTCCAATTCACGCCCATTTTGGGCAAAAACACTCACTGGTTTCACACAAAACCGTGAGCATGAGGGAGGCAAGAGTTGGGTTTTTGTGGCAAAAACCGCAAGTGCTAGCACACTACGAGATATGCGAAGGTGGTAGGGAGGTTCACCCATGAGTCGGGATCCATTCGTCGAAGTTTGGAGCTTCAAAATTGGATCCAAAACTGCCCAAAACAGTGAGCAATTCTGCAGCAGTGGGCGTGACCAAGGCAGTGGAGTTTTGGCTTCATTCGTCTTCAAATCGTCTCAACCGATCGATGTGAGTATTCCGCAACTTCGTCGATATGTATTCGCAATGTTTTTCATGCTTATAATCGATCCGGGACCATAATAGAAACCAACAATGGTATCAGAGCCTTAGGTTCAAGCATGAAACTTTTAGGGTTAAAATTTGGGTAAATTGATTTTGAGCATGATTTAGTTAAATTGTTTGATTGAGCATGTTTAAATGATGTTGAATTGCATTTTGGTTGGACCAATTTGTTGAAAATTGATTTGGAATAATTTTCCCCAAAAATTATATCTTGGCCGAATCTTCAAGCATTTTGGAAATTTGGAATTTTCATTTTGGTTCATTGGATGAGTTGTAATGATGTTGGATGATGTTAATTTGAAGTCAATTAGATTGAATTTTGAATTGAACAAAAATCCCCAATTTGCTTCACTTGGCCGAATGGTATAATGCCCTAAATCTTGGTAATTTTGATTTTGTGACATTGGATGTGTATGAAATCAAATTGGATGGTGATTTAATGTCGATTGTGGGTTCGATTGGATTGAAACCAAATCGGACACAAAATCCCTCCTTGGCCGAGAGCTTTGAAGCATGTAAATGGGTTTGATTTTTCAATTTATGTGTTGGACATATAATAATGAATTGAACATGATTAATTGGACTAATTTGATGTTTTAGAAATATTGATTTGGGTGATTAATCATGTAATGCACTTTAGGTAATTAAATTGCGGAATTGGATTCATGTAATTTAGTTATTTAAACCTTAAATTGGATTTGGGCTTCTAATGTTGTAATTGGGCTTGATTTTATCAAGTTGGGTTTAGGCCAAATGGATTGGATCCAATTGGGCCCAAAACCACTACCATAAAGCCCAAATGCAACTTATAAACCTTTAAAGTTTAATTGGGCCTAATGGGCCTAAATTGATTTCTGGGCTTATGGGGTTACTCCTTGATTGGGCTTTGGTTGCCGAAGCCCACGCCTTATAGAAATTAATTAAAGCCCATTAGACTTGAATTGAATTGACGTTGGACGTTAATCGGGCTTTGAGTCCCGAAGCGATCAAATTTGGAATTTAAGTCGTTAAAGGTTTATTAAATAAAGTGTAATATTCAATTTGGAATTGAATAGTGAATTAGTATTAAATACATGTTAAATTGGATTTAATTATGTAGTTTAATTTAATTCATGAATTCGTACTTTGAGTACTTATTCGCAAAAACGAGTTTGACTCGAGCAAAATCAAATCGTTGTTTGAACATTGGATGATCACATAATTATCAGATTAATTAATTTGATTAGATTGATTGATAGCATGTTTTGTGTGAATACGTGGTTGTGATGAATGAATAATGTATATCGGATGGATATTAGTCGGGTGGGGCAATTTTGGAAATTATTGTAATAAATTCGATTTATTAAATTGGACCTGCGTGTCCAGCCTTATCACCTTTATTCTCTTTGTATTCTCTTCTCACCTATTCCCCTCAATGTAAATGAGGTTTCTTTAGAAGTGTAGTGTAACGGGTAGAAGTAATACAAGTGCTAGCTTGAGTGAGAAAGGGAGAGATTTGATCTAGGATCAATGTGTTAAGTATCCATCCGCATATCATTATTATTTATTTTCATACTCGCTTTATTATGTATTTAGAATGCATGTTTAAGGGTGTATGATGATGAGACCTTAACAAAGATAATGAAATTGGTAGCCAATTTGCACGCGAAAAGCCCTCATCAAATATCATGCGTCTTTTCCTTCCATTGAGTGATTCTTGCTCAAGATCCTAGATTGGCATGGGTTGTTGGCCAAAGTCAAGCCCTTGTCCGTCGAAGATGTGTTTGAATCACGAGGCTTTGTTCCATATTGGTGTCTTGTCCAAGTTGTGGTTTGTTGGCCAAAGTCAAGACCACTTCTTGTCCATCGACATTGATTACGAAGCTTCCATGGTCAATGGGTCCGCGCTTGACTGGGATCATCAGGTTTGTTGTGCCAAAGCCAAGGCCTAGTTGATTCAGAGGAAAAAGGCTAGGCTATATATTGGATATATAGGCATATATAAGATATATGTTTCGGACTTGGATGTCCACCTACCGGATCTAGGAGTTGAATGAGATCCAATTGATCTTAGAGATCTACCTAGTTAATTATCATACAATTTGTTGGCCAAAGTCAAGATTGTGTGATATTTAATGGGATCCTAGCCCACTAGGAAACACGGTTTCCCGAGTACTCAACAGAGGGTTAGAGGCTCGACGAAAAATAGTGGGAGGCAAGAATTGAATTTGCAATATTCGTTCAATTACTCGCCATACGCGCTCAAACAAATATCACTCGTCATATATTAAAAGTATTAGTTGGACTAATATTTAATGTTGTTTTAATAAACAGTTGGACTGTATTATACTTGATTATATATAATTGGATTATATTAATCAATATATTTGAATTAATTAATTTCAGTTTACAGTTGATTTTATAATTGGATTATAGTAATCAATGTAATTGAGGTTAATTAATTTGGATTATATTTGATTATATAGTTGGACTATTATAATCATTATAATATATATAGTACCACTAATCGTTGATTAAATAGTTGGACTATTGTAATCAAGATAAAATTGAAAAGTTGGATATTTAAAATATAATCTGGGATTAAAATATTTTAAATGATTTAATTTTCAAATTGGGAATAAATAATAGGTTACTTTATTTGATAAAATAACTTATTATACCTTAAGCCCAAAATTAAGCAAAATAAGTATAGCATAAAATCTTTGGAAGATTTATGTGATGATGACTTTAATGCTTATTTAATATACTTGTCATAAATCTAATTTTAGATTTAATAAGTATTAAAATTGCAATAAATAATTCTTGGAGAATTAATTGACTATTCTAGAGGTGAAAAGTCAAAGTTTGCAATTGGGCATGTAGCACGAGGTGCACATCGTTTCGATATTCTAAAAACCCAAGGCTTGGCCTAAGGTTCCTGAAATATTGAAAAGGATAATTGACATATCCCAAAGTGACTACCATTTGGATATGGCAGACACGAAGGAATTAAAGAAAGGGCAAGGCTCTGACTTTAAAAATGTTTGTCAAAGTTATGTTCACTACTAGTATTGAAATTAGATTTTAAATACTTAGTGTGGTACATAAAATATATGTATTGATGTTCAGAATCTGCTTTGAGCAGGATACTAACTTCAAGCTGAGATTGCTCTGCGAATCGGAAACGGGACGAAAGTCGCTGTTTCGACCGTAGATACCTAAGTTTAAGAACTACCCTTCGGGTGTGTACTTAAATTAGGAACTGTTATAATGTAACTAGTTTGACTAGAGACATTATCTCTATATCAGTGTTTAATCCAATGTGGATAAACCTTTATATTCTAGAACACTAAGTGTTTCATTATATAAAGATGATACTGAGATAAACACATTAGATGTGAATAACAGAATTTATATTTTGAATACAATTGAAATCTCAAAACATATAAAATGACAAATAAATAGCTCAAATTGATTTGATCAAGTAGAGACTTATTTGTGGCATTGTTGTCTAGGACACAATTAAACAAGACTCGTATATCCGCACTTTTGAAGAGTGGGTACTAGGACTGATTTGACTATTCAAATAAAGTCTACGAATCTAGTTTGTTAGGTAAAGTACCTAAAACACTGTTTACTTGGTAATAGTGTAAATGCCACCGATCTATTAGCCCTATTCATGGTGAAGTTAGTGGGCCCATATCTAGCTAGGCTAGATGTGAACATGAATATTTCGTGACCTTAACGGATGTGGCATCACGTTATGGTTATGTGTTTCTTTTGAAGAACACAGATCGGAAACTATTAGAGTTTCGACATGAAGTAGATAAACAGATCGGCTATAGTATTATACCGTCACGGTAAGACCATAATGGAAAATACTTAAGCAGTAAGTTTCAAACAGACATGAAAGAGTATAGTATTCTTTCAGATGAGGACTCCTCCCGAGACACGTCAGTTAGACGGTGTGTCTCCCCAAAGCATCTACACATTCCAGCCTCCCACTGACTTGGGGACAAGCCGGTTGACATCATCTTGTATTTGTTGGATAATATGACCCATAGCGTCACTATTTGTACAGATCATAGTGTTGTTGTACAAATTAACTATGTGACAAGGAATTGCACTCTCATCATTTGTGATTAGATCACCTTAGATATATAAATGAAAAGAGGTCCATATGATTAGTTCATGGATTGAGAATGATATGAGACAGTATCAGTCCACGAGGGATTAATCATTAAATATCCCTAGCCGGAGTATTATCGAGACTGGACATCGATAATGCGGAATAGGCTAGTATTGCACTTGTGCGCGTTGTGAGGACACAACGGCATAGTTCTCATATATATATAAGTATTGGATACTTATGCAAGTGCGATAGGAGGTTGTGTTTCACCGATGGTACGGGAAACAGCTTCGCTCTGGATAGACCCCTCGGAATCCCATTGGTATTATGACTATGTGTCTATGGGAGTCCGACATCAGGGTAGGTGTGTATGGTCTTAACCTGAGACTTGCACCGCTAATGCTTACGACAATCAATATACTTTAGTTGAGGTCGTCCAGGACTCTAACCAGTTCTGTGTACGCCAATGCTGGGTATATTGAGAATCGTAGAGTATTGGTGTGATGTCAAGACGGAAGTATCACTCCAGTCATAGTGGAGATGATGTCACGCAGGATACGGTATTAGTGCTCTTAAGTGCTGGCCGGCCATCGGGATATTATGACAAGGTCATGTATATCCGATTATAGAGACTAGTTACCAGACATCCGACATGTGCTTCGGACGGGGCAGACACTTATCCAGCCCCAGCCCTAGCACGTGACTATCCGATACTGGGCCGATATACACGATACTTGGTATACTACGCTTGATATAGATCTTAAATATTCTTAGATGAATATGACCGGAGAATTGGATAGACTTCGTGCTTTGCTAGAAGCCGATCTTGTCTCGTAAATCGGTAGAACGTAGTACTTGGTACGTACGTGATTCGGATATTCCGACGACCGTATTTACTGCCGAATTATCCGGGGATCTCATGGGTCGCTTCCCAATAATCCACCGATGACGTATGACTCGCACTCTTAAATAATCTGGGATTATATAGAAGAGAGAGAAAATTAATCTAGGATTAATTACGGAGATATTTTATCTAGGATAAAATATCGTCTAGAGAGAGATAACGATTAATTTGGAATTAATCGATAAATTAATATATTCGATATATTAAACGAAATTGGATTTCGACGCGGAATTGAAATTGGATTTTAATTCGGGCGAACGAATTAATTTAGAATTAATTCGTTAGCGACGTGAATAGTGAATTCGCTAGGCGTAATCATTTAATTACGACGCAACGGAAAATTCACTAATTAGGAATTAGCGAAACCGAGCCCGAGTGTGATTGCGAGCGCATTCGTATTTCGAATTCGAATGCAGCGACGCAAGTCACATCAAGCGTCAAATCATTCGTCACATCAAGCGTCAAATCAAAAGTCACTTTGAGTGATGTGATTGATTGATGTGATTGATTGATTGAGTGATAGACACACATCACTTTGATAAAGTGAAAATGAATAGTTGATGTGTGTGGTTGGAATATTGTAAGTTGGTGGGAGTATTTACCATTTTATTTATTTGGTAAATGCTTTATATTTTATGGAAAAATATATAAACCTTTTTGGAAAAGGTTTTACTAACTAATAACACATTCTTCTCTCTCATTTTCTCTCTTCCAATTCACGCCCATTTTGGGCAAAAACACTCACTGGTTTCACACAAAACCGTGAGCATGAGGGAGGCAAGAGTTGGGTTTTTGTGGCAAAAACCGCAAGTGCTAGCACACTACGAGATATGCGAAGGTGGTAGGGAGGTTCACCCATGAGTCGGGATCCATTCGTAGAAGTTTGGAGCTTCAAAATTGGATCCAAAACTGCCCAAAATAGTGAGCAATTCTGCAGCAGTGGGCGTGACCAAGGCAGTGGAGTTTTGGCTTCATTCATCTTCAAATCGTCTCAACCGATCGATGTGAGTATTCCGCAACTTCGTCGATATGTATTCGCAATGTTTTTCATGCTTATAATCGATTCGGGACCATAATAGAAACCAACACTATTTGTAATGTATTACGTGGTCATCTGGATCGGTGGACCAATCATATTGCTTCATTTCGGGTGGGCTGAATTTCCGGGGCAATTCAACAGCAACAATTGACTCCACAAACGGGGTATTAGAAATTGCTCCGGCCATGCTCTTCCTGACTGGTAACCTTACCCCTGGTTGTCTCGACATAATTGCTTCCTTGAATTCAATCATTTCCCTTCTGATAGAGGTAGCGATTTGTTGAGATGGATCGATGAGAGAGTTCGGGTCATGCGAAGTAGGCTGGTGATTGTTGTTTGGCCCATCCGACATGGGCGGGACTGTTGGATTGCTTCGGTCGCCTGGATCGCTGGTTTGACCTTGAGTGTTATGCTAGGGATTGGATGATAACTGCTCCAGCTTTTTCTGTAGACTTTCTTTGGAATTTTGCATCGTCAAATTCTCTTCTTCAAGGGCTTGCAGTCATTCTTGGAGCATGGCAAGTTGTGCCATCAAGGGATCCGGGGTTTTTTCATTGCTTGAGGCCATTTCAGACTGTTTTGTTGGTGTGTCTAACTTTCGCGAAATTCGCTCGTTAGCCCCACGGTGGGCGCCAAATTATGGAGGCAGATTTCGGTCGACGTCGTGACGCGCAAGTCTTCAGCGTCGCGACGCGCTAAAGACCAAAATATCCCTGTTGACTCATTTTTGTCTGTTTTTGCCCCAAATTGCCTCCAATGCTTTCCAAACTTTATTTATCTGCAAAATAACACAAACTACATCAAAACGTTCACAAAACTCGAGAAACTATACGAAATATTAGGTCAAATGAGTGGGAATAAGTGATAGATTTACCACTCATCACACCCCCCAAACCTAACATTTTGCTAGTCCTCGAGCAAAACACAAAATAAAATAACATAAATAAATTAACTAAGTCACTTTCGTAGGGATCACGGTTCCATTTAGCGTATGCAACAAGCCTTTAAACCCCTAGGTGTCCCTAGTGGACGAGTTGTAGTCTCGTGAGGGTTTACAGCAATGATACCCACAAACATTTTTACAAAAGTAAAAAGTTAGTTAAAACTAATGCACACAAAAGCAAAAAGACAAGAGAAAAGAAAAGTTAGTGACTAATCAAGTGAAACTTCTACTCCAAGTTACTAGTTGTTTTGTTTTATTCTAAATTACTGAATAAGTAAATTCTCCGATTATATTTATCATTCTCCATATACACAGCCAACAAAATATTAAACAACTTATTTTTGCCCACAACAGTCATAAGTCCAGTTGATAAGAGAGTAATATTTTTGTCCTAAAGTTCTATCAGATTTCACACCTTTTTGGAGCAATTGAATAATTTTTCTGATTTTTTCTTTGATTTTTCACTTTTCTATTTTTTATTATATACAATATCTTCCATCTATGTAGCGAGTGTTGGGTCGGTGACTCCCAAACCAGTGGTTTTAGGGCACCAGGTGTTAAGACACCCCTACGGACTTAATTACTCAGACTTCAAATATATATATTTTTGCAGCATCTTCGATCCATGTAACGAGCTTTGGGCCAATGACTCCCAAACCAGTTGGTTTAGGGCACTAGGTGTTAAAACACCCTTACAGACTTAATAACTCGGATCTCATATGTTTTTTTTTTTTTTTTACTCCAATGATTTTTGAGATGCTTCCTCCAATTAAACTAGAGCACTGAATATTACAAACTTTTCAATTTTAGCTCATGTCCGTATGTTACTATATATGTTGATAATATCTGTCAACTGAGCATATGAAGATTCCTTTTAGTCCGTTTTAAGGAGAATTCACAAATTAAATAATTCAAAATAAAATAAACAAAAATTAACTTGTTTCGAAATAGGCTTGAGATACGTCTCAGGAGTGGAAACTCCTTACTCAGCTATCTCTTACCAATTTCATTTTTTTAGTCAAATTAAAAACACAAAAACGCAAAATATTTTTGTAATTTTTTGAAAATTTATCAATTTTTTGTATTTTTCGAAAAATTTAGGACTAAAAATAAAAACAACATACAAACTAAAAACAAGGTACTAATCAACTAATTTCCTCCCCCAAACCTAAATGAGACATTGTCCCCAATGTCTTAAAAAGTAGAAGAAGAGTTTAGAAAATAATACCTGGTTAGCTGAAATTCTACATGAAATTAAAGGTTAAGATCCAGATTTATCCGACGCCTCTTACCACGATCGTCCTCGGCCCAATTTATCTTTGAAAGGATAGGATCAACTTGTGGTTCATAGGCTATGAGTTGGTCTATTAGATCCGGAGCAGTTCTGGTAGTAAAGAGGAGTTCTTTCATAGGTTTTGACACGAACCCATTTCTCCGAGCATCATCAAGAAACACACAAAGAAAATCATAAAATCCATCAACGTTGAGCAGTCCAAGCGGTTTCTGGTGTATGTTCAGGTTCGCCCAAGATAGAACTATAAAAATTTCCTCCAACGTACCCAAGCCACTTGGCAAAGCGATAAAAGCATCAGCACGGTTAATCATTTCTACCAGTCGTTCAGACATACCTGGCACGATCAGTTCCTCTCCGTTTGATGATCCGATAAGATTTGCCTCTGCCAAGGGTTTTGGGATGATTCCCAAAACATGACTGCCTCCTTCCTGTACTGCCTTTGAAACGATCCCCATAAGTCCGAGATTGCCTCCGCCATATATTAAGTGCATATTCCTTGCAGCTAAGACTCGACCCAATTCATGTACTGCTTCTACGTATTGTGGTTTAGTACCAACACTACTACCGCAAAACACACAGATGTTCTCAACTCGTCTTCTTGAAGTGGCTTCCATTTTTTATGTATTTCTTTCTCAACTCGGGATGCCTTCAAAAGTGCAATGACGGGCTGAATTTATAGTACCTGAAAAAGGGTGAGTAATAATAACACTAATATCTTCCAAAGGACGATTGTTAGCTAAACAACAAAAGAAATCGTGAAAGGTCAAAAAGTCCGGATCATGTCTACGAAAATAAAGATAATTACAACAGAAAAGCGAATCAAAGTAATAATTAAGGCAACGGAATTGTGTACGCAATACGCCACTCGCTTAGTATAAATTCATTAGGATGTGTCTCAAGATTTCATTCCTTAGTCAGCCATCGCTAATGAATTGTTTCTCTTCTTTGATTGTGAAACACAATCCCTTATGTCTTAAAATACTTCGTTTGTGCCTTTCCCTACAAAAATAACACACAAAATTAAAAAGTTCACACAAAATAAATTACAACAAATTGCATGGGTTGCCTCCCTGCTAGCGCTAAATTTTTCGTCTTCAGCCAGACATGACTGAAATCCATATGTCAAGGAGGTTTCAATGTCGTTTTGGATGTCCGATTAAAGACAATCCCGTGAGCGTTGCTTTTGAAGGGTCTCTTCCAACGGTAAAGTGGCAAAAAGAGTTTTGTCTCATTCAATGCTCGTGCCACCTTTTTGCTCCTTGTTGTTCCAGTGATTCCTGCAAAGAAAGAAAGAAAATTAGGAGGTCTCGTATGATGCTTGACTTGGAATGGAAATTCCATTCTGTCAAGCTTCTGGGTGATATCTTTGATTTGTACTCCCCAAAACAGCGATGTTTTCCTGAATGCTCTGGATCTTTATTAAGGTCAGACATTTGCTCCTCCATTTGCTCTGTTTCTTGCTCCACATTTTCTTCACGGATGTATTTTAAAATTTTTGTATTCAGCTCTTCATCTGTCATCTGTGAAATACATGCTTCAAAATTGTCAACCTGCGGATGTAATGATGTTTCTGACATTAGGTCTTCATCCTCTGATACGACTGGAATGGATGGTTCAGATAGATCTTCTTCAAACATCATGGTAAAGCATGCTCCAAGATCTTCATTTTGAGGATTGAAAGTTTGATCCTCCGTTGTTGGTGCAGTTGGTACAAATAGATCAGCTTCATCCTCGTCAGAATCTGAATAATAAAAGTCAAATTAAGACTTTGCCGGTTCGGGCTCCTGAGCTGATACCTCTGGTTAATGATACTACTCAGCCTCCTCCTCTGTTGAAGTGTCATTGTGGAATGATTGGTACTCGAAGGCTTCATCAGTGTCATCTGAAACTGGTTCTTGAGGTATGTAGTTCTGGTTTTCTGTTAATTGTCTGATCTGATATGTCACTCTCTTTATGGATTCTGTTTGACTCTGAATACTTTCGAGTTGATTCTGGAATGTTTCAAGCATTGTATCCATCTTTTCTTCTCGTTTCTTGAACACATTTTTGAGCATGTCAATCATCTGATCTTTTTCTGATTGTTCTGATTGTTGATGAAGATCATTGTAGGTGGGTGGTGGATAAGATGGAAAATGTGATGGTTTTTCGTACCATGAAGGATTTTGATAGCTCTGCCACCCTGGATGGTAGTTGTATTCACAATAATCTCTAGGGTGGTTACCATTACATATGTCACATCTCCCCATTGTGTTCTGTTGAGCAAATGTGCTATTGCTTGGTTCTGACATCCAGTGATAATTGTTGGGCTGGACAACAGGCCTCAGAAAACCGGACTGTTGCTCCCAGATGTGGGGTGTATCTTCTTGTAAAGCTCGTAATCTCTCAATCTCCCAATAATTCATTTTCCCAGCAGATTTTATTATCCTTGATATGGAGGAAGACGCAGACGTGCCAATCATCCTCGGGAGATCATTCTTGGCTACAGGTCGAACCATTATTGATGTACAAAAAATAGAATTAACCATGAGGGTACATGACCAAGAAGTAACATTCAATGTTTTCAAGGCCATGAATTTCCGAGATGATGAAACGAAGGAGGAATGTTTCAGACTTGATGTGATACACAGTACCGTTCAGAACTCTGATGAAAGACAAAGTTCTACTGACAAACTTAAAGCATGTCAATTGTCTGTGGAGCCTGAAGATAAAGCGTCTTTTGCACTAAAAAGGCCAATTCTTGCACTACAAGCAACAGAAGAGAAAAATTTCCATCAGCTCAACGAATTGGAGGAATTTCACAATCAGCCTTTTGAGGATGCCAAATTGTACAAAGAAAAGGGCAAGAAAATACATGATGAGAAGTTAGTGCGCATACAACTGGAACAAGGGCAGAAGGTATTGTTAAACAAATCAAGGGTGAAATTCTTCCCATGGAAGCCAAAATCACGGTGGTCAGGTCCATTTGTGATCACCAAAGTTTTACCAGATAGAGCCGTTGAGATACATGATCCTGACTCCAACAAAACTTTCAAGGTTAAAAACAAGCGTGTTAAGCACTACTGGGGAGAATCATTTGAGCGACAAAAAGAAAGTGTTACACTTTCAGATCCAGCTTAACGTTCAAGAAGTCACGTCTAGCTGACGACTCTAAACTTAGCGCTAGCAGAGAGGCAACCCATACAATTTTTATATATATTGTGATTTGGTGTGTTTTATTTTTGTGTGTTTAATATTGAAGGTAAAGTCATTTCACGATGGAAGAAGCTCTCGCAAATCTTCACAAGCAATTTCCTTCTCTCCCTCAAAAATCTTTGATGAAAGTTTACAAAGCTCGCTTGGAACGGATGAGGTTACTGATGATTAAAGGTATTCATACTGACATTCGTTGGATTATTGAAGCACGGGTCTGATTGGCAGGTGAGTCTTCTGACTATTTGATTTCATATATGCCTGGCTTAGGAAGGAGCACTTATGCTAAAAAGAGAAGAGCCAAAAGAATGTGTGTTTGTTATAAATATGCTCGCATGTTTTGTAATACTCGTTGTCGTTCTTTAGGAATGGTGTCCGATAACCGCGAAGATAAGATTAACTTCATTAGGGATGGCTTGAGTAAGGAGTCTTTAGATGACATATCTAAAACTCTTGAGACACATCCCAGTGGATGTGTGTATCATGAAATTCGCATGTTATATGCACAATTCCAAAAGGAAAGACAACTGTTAAGTCTCGGTAATCTGACTCAAAAAGACCCTGTTTGCCAATTTATAAGAAAATTGGATGGGAAGCTTGTCCCTGACGCATAGACGTCAATCAAGCCGCTACTTTTCTTGTACATATTATATCTCTTTGTCTTTTCCTAATAATTGTAATTTGTTTTGTTGTTTTCTTTTATTTTCTCCGACAGGATCTAGACCTTTTTGACTATCACGATATTATTTTACTATTTTGCTACTAATCGTCCTTTGGAAGATACTAGTGCTATTATTTTACTCACCCTTTTCATGTCTTATAAATTCAACTCATCATTGCACTTTTGAAGACATCCAGAGTAAAACATGGAAGCCACTTCAAGAAGACGAGTTGAAAACATCTGTGTGTTTTGCGGTAGTAGTGTTGGTACTAAACCACAATACGTAGAAGCAGCACAAGAATTGGGTCGAGTCTTAGCTGCAATGAATATGCACTTAGTATATGGCGAAGGAAATCTTAGACTTATGGGGATCGTTTCAAAGGCCGTACAAGAAGGAGGCAGTCATGTTTTGGGAATCATCCCAAAACCCTTGGCAGAGGCAAATCTTATTGAACCATCAAACGGAGAGGAACTGATCGTGCCAGGTATGTCTGAACGACTGTTAGAAATGATTAACCGTGTTGATGCTTTTATTGCTTTGCCAGGTGGCTTGGGTACATTGGAGGAAATTTTTATTGTGCTATCTTGGGCGAACGTGAACATACACCAGAAACCAATTGGGCTATTTAACGTTGATGGATTTTATGATTTTCTTTGTGTGTTTCTTGATGATGCCCGGAGAAATGGGTTCGTGTCAAAACCTTTGAAAGAACTCCTCTTTACTGCCAGAACTGCTCCGGATCTAATAGACCAACTCATAGCCTATGAACCACGAGTTGACCCTATCCTTTCAAAGATAAATTGGTCCGAGGACGATCGTGGTAAGAGGCGTAGGATTAATCTGGATTTTAACCTTTAATTTCCTGTAGATTTTCAGTTAACCAGGTACGACCTTCTTAACTCTCCTTTTACTGTTTAAGACATTGGGGACAATGTCTCATTCAGGTTTTGGGGAGGGAATTAGTTGATCAGTACCTTGTTTTTTTTTTTTAATTTGTGTGTTATTTTTAATCCAAAATTTTTCGAAAAATACAAAAAAAATTGAAAAATTTTCAAAAATTACAAAAAAAAAATTTGTGTTTTTATTTTGACTAAAAAGGGTGAAATTGGTGAGAGATAGCTGAGTAAGGAGTTGCCACTCCTGATACGTATCTCAAACCTATTTCGGAACAAGTTAATTTTTGTTTATTTCCTTTTGAATTATTTAATTTGTGAATTCTCCATAATACTGACTAAAATGGATCTTCATATGCTTAGTTAGCAGATATTATCAACATGCATAGTAACATACGGACATGAGCTAAAATTGAAAAGTTTGTAATATTCAGTGCTCTAGTTAATTGGAGGAAGCATCTCAAAAAGCAATGGAGTAAAAAAAAATCTGAGATCTGAGTTATTAAGTCTGTAAGGGTGTTTTAACACCTAGTGCCCTAAAACCAACTCGTTTGGGAGTCACTGGCCCAAAGCTCGCTACATGGATCAAAGATGCTGCAAAAATATATATATATATATATATATATATATATATATATATATATATATATATATATATATATATCTGAAGTCTGAGTAATTAAGTCTGTAGGGGTGTCTTAACACCTGGTGCCCTAAAGCCAACTGGTTTGGGAGTCACAGACCCAAAGCTCGTTACATAGATGGAAGATATTGTATATAAATAAAAAACAAAAAACAAAAAAAAAATCAGAAAAATGAGAAAAATTATTCCATTGCTACAAAAAGGTGTGAAATCTGATAGTACTTTAGGAAAAAAATATTACTCTCTTATCAACTGCATTTATGACTGTTGTGGGCAAAAATGAGTTGTTTAATATTTTGTTGGCTGTGTATATTGTTGGAGTTTTCTAAGCTTCCCAAGATCATGAAACAAGCATGAAACAAGTGCGAATACAACGAGGGAGTTGCGGAATACTCACATCGATCGGTTGAGCGACGCTACGATGAATAAAATTTGTTTTCTGCCTCCTTACTGCTCACGGCAGTGAGCTGCATGCAGTCCCCATTTTCGGTGATTTGGATCATCTTCGTCAAGCTCCAAGCTTCGTCAAATGATTCCAAGCTCATGGGTGGACTTCCCTATCACCTTCGCATGTCTCTCAGAGTGCTAGCTCTCAAGAAATTTGCCACAAATTTCCCATACTTTGCTTCCCTTGCTCACGGTTTCTGCCCAGCAAAAAACAGTGAAGAAATGGCAATATTGCCGAGAGAGAGGAGAAGAAATTGGAGAGAGAGAGATAGATAAAATGTGTAATGGTTTTGGTAATTGATTTTCCAAATCATATACCAAATTTTGGCTTTAAAAAGTCAAACAATAAAAGCCATAAATGCCAACCACTACATCAATCAATAAATCAATCAATTATCGCATCACTCAAAGCGACATGATTTGACGCTTGATGTGACTAGCGATTTGACGCTTGATTTGACTTGCGTGCCGCACTCGAATTCGAAATGCGAATGCGCTCGCAAACAATCCCGGGCTCGGGTTCGCTAATTACAAATTAATGAATTTTGTGCTGCGACGCAATTAAATGATTATGCCTAGCGAAATCACTATTCACATCGCTAACGAATTAATTCTAAATTAATTCGTTCGCCCGAATTAAAATCTAATTTTAATTCCGCGTCGAAATCCAATTTCGTATAATATATCTAATATATTATTTTATCGATTAATTCTAAATTAATCGTTATCTCTCTTTAAATGATATTTTATCCCAGATAAAATATCTCATCAATTAATCCCAGATTAATTTTCTCTCTTCTAATTAATCCCAGATTAATTAAAGTGCGAGTCATACGTCATCTGTGAATCTTTGGGAAGTGACCCATGAGATCCCCGGATATGTTGGCAGTAAATTCGGTCGTCGGACTATCCGAAAACGTAAGTACCTAGTACTACGTTATACCGATTTACAAGACAAGGTTGGCTTCTAGCAAAGCGCCATGCCTACCCAATTCTCCAGAAATATCCTTACAGGAATATAGGATCTATATCAGACGTAGTATACGTGGTATTGTGTATGTCTATCCAGTATCGGATGATCACGTGCTAGGCCTGGGGCTGGAATTGTGTCTGCCCCATACGAAGCACATGTCGGATGTCTGGTAACTAGTCTCTATAATCGGTAAACCTGACCTTGTCATTTTATCCCGATGACTGCAGTACATAAGAGTACTAGTATCGTATCCTACGTGACCATCATCTCCATATGACTGGAGTGACACTTCCGTCTTGACATCACACCCAACACACTACGATTCTCAATATACCCAGAAGTGGCGTACACAAAACCGGTTAAAGCCCTGGATGACTAAAACCAAAGTATATTGATTGTTGTAAGTATTAGCGGTGCAAGTCTCAGGTTAAGACCAAATACACCTACCCTGATGTCGGACTTCCATAGACACATAGTCATACTACCAATGGAATTCTGAGGGGGTCTATCTAGAGCGAAGCTGTTTCCCATACCATCGGTAAAACACAACCTCCTATTACACTTGGATGAGTATCCTATACCCAAATATAAGAACTATGTGTTTGTGCCCTCACAACGCGCACAAGTATAATACTAGTCTTTTACGTATTTATCGATGTCTGATCTCGATAATACTCTGACTAGGGATATTAATGATTTATCTTTAGTGGACTGATACTGTCTCATATCATTCTCAATCCAGGAACAAATCATAAGGACCTCCTATCATTTATATCTTGGTGATCTAATCACAAATGATAAGAGTGCAATCTCCTTTTTCACATAGTTAATTTGAACAACAACACCATGATTTGTACAAATAGTGACGCTATGGGTCATAATTGTCCAACAATCTCCCACTTGGCCTATAGCCAGTCACTCGAGTGTCTTACACCCGAACTATGTACGGTTGGCTCAAACTGCTGAGAAATGCTTTCGTCAGCGGATTTGCATGATTATCGTCTGATGCGATTTATACGATCATTACATCGCCACGATGTATGATCCGAACGAATCAGATGAATATCGAAGTATGTATCTGGATCGTTGATGAGACCATTAATTCTTTAGCATGTGCTGACGCCTAGTTCAAGAGCTAATAGAATTATATCTAATCTAATTAGATTTATTATCGACCCAAATGGCTTCTATTGATGCCTCAGCTGCAGCAATAACCCGCATTTGTTGTTTATTCGGTAACAGTATCTTGCTTGGAAGATTTCTAGCTCACTGTACCGTTATTCAAACTTTATAGTACCGTTTACGACTTATAGTCGTTTAATCAGTTTAGGAAACTTGTTGTAGTGAACCCAGTCACTTCAAGTTCTCCTTCTCCATAGACTAAGACAGCATCATTAGTTCTCTAAGATACTAACGGATGTTCTTAACATCAATCCAGTGACTATCACTTGGATTGGCCTGTTTGTGAATCCATATGCTCAAAGCGTATGAGACACCAGGTCGCGTACATTTATCAATGTACGAGTTCTCGGAGAGTTTTCTGAAAGTCAAGCTTTCACCGATTGTTTTTATGGGAATATCATTTCCAAGAAATGACACATATTATCATTATTGTATCGGACAACCACTGTCAGTGCGCTCTCATTAACCCTCTTATATACACAAGAATCATTTCATTTTGAATTAAATCATAAACCATTATGATTACATCAAAACGACAATTCCAAGAACCTAATGCTTGCTTCAATCCAAACATGGATCGAATAACTTGCAAACCTTGTTTGCTAGTTTTGGTACGACAAAATCGTCAGGATGTTGTAAACATCCTCCAAAGGGTTTCCTTTTCAGGAAAGCGATTTTCCCGTTAAGCTGACATATTTCACAAATGAAACATGCAGCATTAGCAAGCATTATCCAAATGGATTTACCGTGGCAACAGTTAAAAGGTTGAATCATAATCAACGCAATGTTGATAACGATACCTTTCCGCTATAAGCCTAGCTTTGTACGTTGGTATGTTGCCATCCATGTATGTCTTCCTTGAAGACTTATAAGTACCAATAGGCACAATGCCTTGCGGTACATCAACTAGTATCCAAACTTGTTGATATACATGGAATCCAATTCGGATATTATGGCACTTTGCCATAATATGGAGTCGATACCTTGTATCACTTCCTCATACGTAGTCAGTTGGTATACCTCAAAAGATTGACATCTTTTATGAGGTGAGATCAGAAACCCATACCCCAGGTTGTTTTCTGACTCTCTCCGACTCACGCGGTTCTTGTGTATTCAAAGATTATTAGTATAGTTTCATCCTTGATGAACTATTTATGTTCCATTAAGGAATGGGTGCCTTGAATAGTATCACTCTGATTTTCATCGAGTTTTACTATCCTCCCACTTTCCACTGCATATCGGTATTCCTCTTAGGAAAAACATATGGTGAGCAACAATCAAATTGTTCTCTTGTGAGATGTATAAGCACTATACTTATGGTTTCCCTAGGATAACCTACAATTGGCACTTATCCAATTTGGGTTTTAGTTTGGTATCATCCAAACATATGCCTAGCATTCCCAAATTTTCAGGAATGAGAAACCCAGTTTCTTTCCCGTTCATATCTAATATAAAATCTGTCAAACAGATTTTTATGGAACCTTATTCTAAATAAGTTTTGTACTGTTTATACTTATCCGTTGAAGGAAATGGTAGCTCAGAGCGACTCATGATTAACCTTATCATGTCCAACAAAATTCGGTTTATCCTGTTTCGGACACATCGTCAGATTGACGCGTTCCGGGAGGAGTCCTGTTTGAAAGAATACTATACTCTTTCAAGTATATGAGAAACTTATTGCTTAAGTATTTTCCATTACGGTCTTACCGTGACGGTTTAATACTTTAGCCGATTTGTTTGTCTATTTCGCGTCGAAAACTGTAAAAGTTTTTGATTTGTGTTCTTCAAAAGAAACATGTAACCACAACGCGATACCACATCCGTAAAGGTCACGAAATATTCATATCCACTTCTAGCCTAGCTAGACATGGGCCCATTTGCTTCACTATGAACTAGGGCTAACAGATCGGTGGCACTTGCACTTTTACCAAGTAAATAGTGTTATAGGCACATTGCCCAATAAACTAGATTCGTAGACTTTATTTGAATGGAATCAAATCAGTCCTAGTACCCACTCTTCAAAAGTGCGGATATACGAGTCTTGTTTGATTGTGTCCCAGACAACAATGCCACATTAAGTTTCTTCTGATCAAATCAGTTTGAGCTATTTGTTTGTCAGGTTATACGTTTGAGATTTATTTATATTCAAAATATAAATGATTTTATTACATCTAATGTGTTTATCTCAATATCATCTTTATATAATAAAACACTTTAGTGTTCTAGAATATAAAGGTCCATCCGCAACGGATAAGACACTGATATAGAGATAATGTATCTAGTCAAACTAGTTACATTATAACAGTTTCCTAATTTAAGTACCCACCCGAAGGTAGTTCCTAAACTTAGGTATCTACGGTTGAAACAGCGACTTTCGTCCCGTTTCCAATTCGCAGATTAATCTCAACTGAAGTCAGTATCCTGCTCATAGCAGATTCTGAATATCAGTATGTATATTTTATGTACCACACTAAGTATTTAAAATCTAATTTTAATACTAGTAGTGAACATATTTATGACAATCATATTTGAAGTCAGAGCCTTGCTCGTCTTCAATTCCTTCATGTCTGCTTTGTCCAAACGGCAGTCACGCTTCCACGATCCCGTTTGCCACAATTTAGGTAGACATTTTAGGATATGTCATTTATCTTCCTAGAAGATTATAATGATTTTGCCTTTGCCCTTTCCACATTCCAGAAGTCTTTGGCCAAGCCTCGGGTTTCTAGAATATCGAAGTGAAGTGCGACTAGCGCTACTTGTCTTATTGCAAACTTTGACTTTATCTCCTTGAGAATAGTCATTAACTCTCCAAGAGTTATTATTGTAATTTAGTACTTCTAAAATCTAAATATAGATCTAAGAAGATCCTTCAATTTCATTATCATACTTTAAGGATCTAACCCTTAGTTCTGACAAAGAAATTAAGGAGTCTACTGCGACAAGCTTAATGGATTAAGCAGTAAAGTTATCATCACACAAATCTTCCAAAAATTATGCTCTACTAATTACTTAACTCCGGGCTTTAGGCCTAATATGTTATTTTATCAAATAAAATAACTTATTATTTTCCAGGACCATCCTGAAATTTTATTCCCAATTTGAAAATTAGACCATTTAAACACATTTTCCCTAGGATTATGTTTTAAATGTCAATCTTTCAATTTTATCTTGATTCTAATAGTCCAACTATTTAATCAATGATTTTAGGTACTATTAATTATAATGATTATTATAGTCCAACTATTTAATCAACTATAATTAATTAAATCAAATATATTGATTACTATAATCCAATTATATAATCAACTATAAATGAATAGTTTGAATACAGTCTAACTGTTTATTAAAGCAACAATTTAAATATTAGTCCAACTAACATTTAATTGATCTGACGAATGATGTTTGATTTGAGCGCGTATGGCAAGTAATTAAACGAATATTGCAAATTCAATTCTTGCCTCCTACTATTTTTCGGCGAGCCTCTAACCCTCTGTCGAGTACTCGGGAAACCGTGTTTCCTAGCGGGCTAGGATCCCGTTAAATATCACACAATCTTGACTTTGGCCAACAAATTGTATGATAATTAATTAGGTAGATCTCTAAGATAAATTGGATCCAATCCAATTCCTAGATCCAGTAGGGTGACATCCAAGTCCGAAACATATATCTCATATATGCCAATACATCCAATGTATTGCCTAACCTTTTTCCTCTGAATCAACTAAGCATTGGCTTTGGCACAACAAACTTAGTGATCTCAGTTAAGCGCGACCCATTGACCATGGAAAGCTTCGTAATCAATGTCGATGGACAAGAAGTGGTCTTGACTTTGGCCAACAAACCACAACTTGGACAAGACACCAATATGGAACAAAGCCTTCGTGATTCAAACACATCCTCGACAGACAAAAGTCTTGACTTTGGCCAACAAACCAATGCCAGTCTTAGATCTTGAGTAAGAATCACTCAATGGAAGGAAAAACGCTTAATATTTTGCGAGGGTTTTTCGAGTGCAAATTGGCAACCAATTTATTATCTTTGTTAAGGTCTCATCATCATACACCCTTAAACATGCATTCTAAACACATAATAAAGCGCGTATAATAAATAATAATGATATGCGGATGGATACTTTACACATTGATCCTAGATCAAATCTCTCCCTATCTCTCTCCTGCTAGCACATGTATTTGCTTCTACCTGTTACACTACACTTCTAAAGAAACCTCATTTACATTGAGAGGAATAGGTGAGAAGAGAATACAAAGAATAAGGAGGTGATAAGGCTGGACACGCAGGTCCAATTAATAAATTCCAAATTTATTACAATAATTTATAAAATTGCCCCACCCATCTAATATCCATCCGATATACATTATTCATGCATCACAACCATGTATTCATACAAGCATGTTATCAATCAATCTAATCAAATCAATTAATCTGATAATTAGTGACCATCCAATATTCAAACAATGATTTGATTTTGCTCGAGTCGAACTCGTTTTGCGAATAAGTACTCAAAGTACGAATTCTCGAATTAAATTAAACTACATAATTAAATCCAATTCAATTTGTATTTAATACTACTTCGCTATTTAATTTCAAATTAAATATTACATTTTATTAATAAACATTTACGACTTAAATTCCAAATTTAATCGTTACGGGTCTCAAAGCCCGATTAACGTCCAACGTCAATTTAATTAAAGTCCAATGGGCTTTTAATTAATTTCTTTAAGGCGTGGACTTTTGGTCAACTCGGGTCAAACCCATAACCAAAGTCCAATGCGGGAGTTACCCCATAAGCCCAGAAATCAATTTAGGCCCATTAGGCCCAATTAAACTAATTAAGGTCCATTAGTCGCGTTTGGGCTTTATGGAAGCGGTTTTGGGCCCAATTGGATCCAACCAATTTAGCCTAAACCCAACTTGGTACAACCAAGCCCAATAACAACTTTAAAAGCCCAATTTCCAAAATTAAGCCCAAATAATTTAATTCCAAAAATTCCAAATTTCTTAATTAAATTAACTAAAGTGTATAGCATTATTAATTACATAAATCAACATTTCCAAATCATCAATTTACACAACTAATCATGCTCATTATCATCATCACATGTCCAACACATTTTGATTAAAAAATCAAACTCAATTCATGATATTCAAGTCTCGGGAATGGTAGGGTTTTTAAGTCCGATTCCGATTCCAATCCAATTGAATCCGCAATCAACATTACCCAATCGCTTCAAGTCATCCAATGAACAACGAAACAAAAAATTCCAAGACCATTTAGGGCATATACCTCTCGGCCAAGCCTAAGATTTGGACAAAAAATTGATCCAATCAAATTTCATGAAATTGATCTAATCAAACTTCAGTTAAAAACATTTAAGCATATTCATTCATCCAATTTCATAAATTCATGCTAAAAAATATTTTACCCAAATTTTAAGCCCTAATCATTTTCATGCTCAACCTTGCTGATAGAAACCATTGTTTGAGTTTTCTAAGCTTCCCAAGATCATGAAACAAGCATGAAACAAGTGCAAATACAATGAGGGAGTTGCGGAATACTCACATCGATCGGTTGAGCGATGCTACGATGAACAAAATCTGATTTCTGCCTCCTTACTGCTCACGGCAGTGAGCTGCATGCAGTCCCCATTTTCGGTCATTTGGATCATCTTCGTCAAGCTCCAAGCTTCGTCAAATGATTCCAAGATCATGGGTGGACTTCCCTATCACCTTCGCATGTCTCTCGGAGTGCTAGCTCTCAAGAAATTTGCCACAAATTTCCCACACTTTGCTTCCCTTGCTCACGGTTTCTGCCCAGCAAAAAACAGTGAAGAAATGGCAATATTACCGAGAGAGAGGAGAAGAAATTGGAGAGAGAGAGATAGATAAAATGTGTAATGGTTTTGGTAATTGATTTTCCAAATCATATACCAAATTTTGGCTTTAAAAAGTCAAACAATAAAAGCCATAAATGCCAACCACTACATCAATCAATCAATCAATCAATCAATTATCACATCACTCAAAGCGACATGATTTGACGCTTGATGTGACTAACGATTTGACGCTTGATTTGACTTGTGTGTCGCACTCGAATTTGAAATGTGAATGCCCTCGCAAACAATCCCAGGCTCGGGTTCGCTAATTCCAAATTAACGAATTTTCCATTGCGACGCAATTAGATGATTATGCCTAGCGAAATCACTATTCACGTCGCTAACGAATTAATTCTAAATTAATTCGTTCGCCCGAATTAAAATCTAATTTTAATTCCGCGTCGAAATCCAATTTCGTATAATATATCTAATATATTATTTTATCGATTAATTCTAAATTAATCATTATCTCTCTTTAAATGATATTTTATCCCAGATAAAATATCTCATCAATTAATCCCAGATTAATTTTCTCTCTCTTCTAATTAATCCTAGATTAATTAAAGTGCGAGTCATACGTCATCGGTGAATCTTCGGGAAGCGACCCATGAGATCCCCGGATATGTTGGCAGTAAATTCGGTCGTCGGACTATCCGAACACGTAAGTACCTAGTACTACGTTTATACCGATTTACAAGACAAGGTTGGCTTCTAGCAAAGCGCCATGCCTACCTAATTCTCCAGAAATATCCTTACAGGAATATAGGATCTATATCAGGCGTAGTATACGTGGTATTGTGTATGTCTATCCAGTATCGGATGATCACGTGCTAGGCCTGGGGCTGGAATTGTGTCTGCCCCATACGAAACACATGTCGGATGTCTGGTAACTAGTCTCTATAATCGGTAAACCTGACCTTGTCATTTTATCCCGATGATTGTAGTACATAAGAGTACTAGTACCGTATCCTACGTGACCATCATCTTCATATGACTGGAGTGACACTTCCGTCTTGACATCACACCCAACACACTACGATTCTCAATATACCCAGAAGTGGCGTACACAGAACCGGTTAAAGCCCTGGACGACCAAAACCAAAGTATATTGATTATCGTAAGTATTAGCGGTGCAAGTCTCAAGTTAAGACCAAATACACCTACCCTGATGTCGGACTTCCATAGACACATAGTCATAATACCAATGGCATTCCGAGGGGGTCTATCCAGAGCGAAGCTGTTTCCCGTACCATCGGTAAAACACAACCTCCTATTACACTTGCATGAGTATCTTATACCCAAATATATGAGAACTATGTCGTTTGTGCCCTCACAACGCGCACAAGTGTAATACTAGTCTTTTACGTATTTATCGATGTCCGATCTCGATAATACTTTGACTAGGGATATTTAATGATTTATCTTTCGTGGACTGATACTGTCTCATATCATTCTCAATCCAGGAACAAATCATAAGGACCTCCTATCATTTATATATCTTGGTGATCTAATCATAAATGATAAGAGTGCAATCTCTTTGTCACATAATTAATTTGTACAACAATACCATGATCTGTACAAATAGTGACGCTATGGGTCATAATTGTCCAACATATATGAAGAATGGTAAAAATAATCGGAGAATTTACTTATTCAGTAATTTAGAAAGAAAGAAAACAACTAGTAACTTGGAGTAGAAGTTTCACCTGATTAGTCACTAACTTCTTTATTCTCTTTTCCCTTGTCTTTTTGCTTTTGTGTGCATTAGTTTCACTACCTTTTTACTTTTGTAAAATGTTTGTGGGTATCATTGTTGTAAACCCTCTAAATGCAACCGTGATCCCTACGAAAGTGGCTTAGTTAAATTTTATAATGTTATTTTATTTTGTGTTTTGCTCGAGGACTAGCAAAATGTTAGGTTTGGGGGTGTGATGAGTGGTAAATCTATCACTATTTCTCACTCATTTAACCTAATATTTTGTATAGTTTCTTGATTCTTGTGAATATTTTGATGTGTTTTGTGTTATTTTGTAGATAAATAAAGTTTCAGGACATTCTGGAGGTGATTTGGAGCAAAATAGTGAAAATTGGCAAAAAAGGGCATTTTGGTAATTTGGGCGTGTCGCGACACCTAACATGCGCCGAATAGTGCTAACGTGCGCCGGGTTCACAAATCAGAATCTGAGAAAATTTGACTTTGCTAATGTGCGCCGTGCCACGTGTCACCATCATAGCCGATCTGCTAACATGCGACGTGCCACGTGTCATCATCCTACGGTGCCGACAGTCACCATCGCCACGTGTCGCCATGTGTCACTCCACCTGTCAGACACATCATCGTCCACATCATCAGTTGACAGAGTCAATATGCCACCTCACCGCCACATCATCATCAGCCAATCAGGAAGTGCCACGTGTCGTAATTCTATGGTGCCGACAGTCACTTTGCCACGTATCGCCACGTCACCGCCACGTCAGCGCCATGTCAGCATCAATTATTGGCTCTGTTATCCCTATCTGACACGTGACGGATAAGAATCTAGTTGACCAATCAGAAGCCGCCACGTGTCACAATAATTGAGCCCCAACCACCTTGCCACGTGTCACCTTATCACCTTATCCAGAATCTACAACCGACGAACCAGAAGCTGCCACGTCGACCAAACTACCGAGGCCTATAAATTCAGCTCGATGTTTTAGTTTCAGTTGTACCACTCTCTCTCATCTCTTTGATGTAAAGAGGGAGTTTATCTCTCTAGTTTCTTTTAGTTTTTAGTTTTTAGTTTTGTAATTAATTTTAATTACGTTTTGTAATAATAGTAATTTACTTTTTACTTTTTACAGTTTTTACTATTCACCATGAGGATGTAACTTCCCCAGCTAGGGTGAAAGGTAATTCTTTTACTATTGCTATTTAGATTAATCTCCCTTAAATATAATATATTCACTATTTAAAATATTGACTTAAAAATGATACCGCCAGATTGGTCGGTTGGTAATTCATTTTAATCTGGTTTAAACCTGACTAATCAAGGATACCGTCAGATTGGTCGGTTGGTAATTAAACTTTCTTACCGCCTATATGGCAGGTTCATGGACAAATCTTGTTACCGCCTTAATGGCTGGTTGGACTTAATTTGACTTAATCAGGATACCGCCTATATGGCTGGTTGGTAATGTTATCACAAGTTTATATATTATATTATGGGAGATATCTAAATTAGTAGTAGTAAAAGTAATTCCTTTTACCTTAGCATTTTATTTTATTGTAATTTACTTTTCAGTATTTACTTTACCGCATTTTTACTTTATGTCTTTTATTTTCAAGATTTTACTAGCCCTAGTTATGTGTTGTAACTAAATTAGTTATCTGGGGTTGTGATGACTTTTAATATCCCCGGTTTATAAGGGGTTAGATTATAGTTTGGGTAATATAAAGATTTATTTATTGAGTCTTAATCTTAATGCTTTTTCATTAACTGGCCATTAATAAAATTGATCTGGTAAATATAAAATGAACTAGACATAGGGATTTTAGGTTTCAGCCTTAGACTCAATAGCCCACGATCTTCCTTGAGGATAGATAACCCTTTAATAGATTTCCTTACAGGATAGACATATACCTGTCGGGCGGGGGTAGCCATAATTGGAACTTAAACTTAATGAATCCAGATAATTTGGTTGACATAGACATATGGTTCAATTGGGTTAAACTGGGTATTTGTGTCTGACCATCTACAGAGGCTTACACATAATTTAGTGTTCCAGGTTAATAAATCAATATATTACCCAACTTTAAGATAACCACTTCATCTTTAAAATGATATTGGAAGAAATCACAACCCTAGATAGTTTTTAATATTGAATTTTCTTAAAACCTACTTTCGAACAATTTTATTTACCTGTCTTTAAATTTAGAATCGTCACCATTTCAAATCAATCAAACAACTTGTTAGATACTAGTAATCATTTGACCTCATAAAATTAATAGATTATATATTAAGTCCTCGTGGGATCGATATTTTTATACTACTTGAACGATACGTGCGCTTGCGTTATACGTGTGTGTTTACGCCGGTCACTCATAAGTGCCAACTATGTCCCAGTGTTGTGCATTCTCTGCTATGTGATCTAGATAACCTAGTACATCTTCAAGACTTTTATCCTTAAATTCACCATTACAAATCATTTCCACTACTTATCTACTATGGGGTGTTAAACCCTCGTAGAAATAGGAAACCAGCCTCCATGTTTCAAACCCGTGATGTGGACAAACATTCGACATCTCTTTAAATTTCTCCTAACATTGGTAAAGTGTTTCACTCGACTTTTGTGCGAAAGTCGTGATTCTCCTCTTAAATTAGCTAGTCTTGTAAGGGGGGAAAGAATTTTTTCAGAAATTATTCTTGCAAATCATCTCATGTTCCGATAGATTCTGACCTAAGGTTCGCTAAATTTTAGTTTATCTTTTAAAGAAAAAGGGAAAAAACTTGAGTCGAATTATATTCATGATGTAATTTTGGTATGTGCAAGTTTACATACTTCTTCAAATTCTCTTAAGTGCTGATAAGGGTTTTCAGATTCTATACCGTGGAATGTGGGTAAAAGTTAGATGACACCCGGTTTAAAATTGAAATGTGATGCATCTGGGGGAAAAGAAATACAAGATGGTGATCTTATCCTAGTGGGATTCATGAATTCTCTGAGTGTCCTAGGATGATTAAGATCACCATGTTGTGACTCGTGTTCTACCTGATCAACTGGATTTTTATCTCGGTTATCGGTCATTTTGACTGAGAGTGAAGGTGATGGAGACTTTTTATTTAATCTACCGCTAGATGATCGAGACCAATGTCTCATGCAACCTAGATGCAACTATATGCTAAAATTTAAATATGCAAATGTAATACTTATAAAAAGAAAAAATAATAAACAAGTAAAAATAAATGACAAAAGAAAAAAATACAAATTCAATGATTAGATCCTAAAAACATCCTCTGAATCTTGTCAATTTAGATCTTAATTGAATTTCTCATTCAGTTGTCTCTATTTCTCGAATTAGGTTCTCACGAAAAATTATGGAAGAATATCTGGATGATGATGGTTCAAGAAGTTCTTTGGCAAAATGCAAGCTCCATTTAAATTGAGTTTTATGTCTCTTAAAATAGAAGAATCAAGTACATGATTTGTCTATATGTGGGATGTTGGGTTCAGAATTCATTTAGGATTAATCAGGACATCTTGGATCTTTACAAATACAAAAAAGAAGAATAAGAAATAAGATGTAGAGAATACCAAAATAAAATAAAATAAAAATAAATGAAAAGAAAAGAAAATATAAGGATGTTAAATTATTATTTTATCTACTAAATTATATTCCCTAGTAATGGCGTCAAAAACTTAACACACTCATAAAATAATTCTTTACTCTCAAGAGTATGGGTGTCGAAGTAATAAAATAACCCGGTAAGTTCGGGGTCTATCCACATTGAATATATTTAGTAAAATAAAATAACAATTCGAGTAACAAAATAAAAACACTGAATTCATTGAAGTGATGGGTAATTTTTAAATTATAACGCAACAATAAATTAAAATACCAAGGCTATGGGATCCACTCTTGATATTTCAAATATAGAGAAATCTTATTTTTTATAATATATAAATTGCCATTATTACCCATTTAATTTATTTCAGAATTTAATTATGCCAAAATAATAAAACCATCCATAAAAGTGGTGATACGATTTGTCTATAACTAGTCCAAATGGGTATTCAATTATGTCAGAATATATAAGACGATTCATAAAGGTGGTGATACGATTTTGTTGATAATTAGTCCAAATTTAAATTACTCTCTCATATAATATGGGGTAAAGTATTAACTGTGCTAACCAATATGAGATTGTCTACAACGAATCAAGGCACCCACAAATACAAGAGAAGATTAAATATTAGTTTTCATATTACAATTTATATATTATAACATAAGTAAGATTAATCTATATTCTCATATTAACAGTTTCACCCTTCACCCCATCAGAATGCAATTAGCTACTCATTATTTGAATAAAAACGTGCATAATTTTATTAATAATAAAAAAATTACAACAAAGACTGAAAAATAAAACACGCAAGAGTTGAAACTCCAAAAATTCTCAAGACATAAGTATGGAGCAAGTTGTTGAATGAAGTGTCGAGCTCCTATATTTATAGAGGTACTCGACACCTCATTTGTAAATAGCAAAACTTTACAATTTGCAAAGTGATAGAAAGAAAATGTCAATCCACTTTCGGTGGATTGGCATTTCCCTTTTTTTTAATTTTTAATTTTTACTTTTTTTTTGTATTTTGTATTTTGTATTTTGTTTTTGTTTTTATCTTTTTTCTTTTGTTTCGTTTTCTTTTATATATTTATATAAAATACATGTGTAGCTAAATAATCCCTTTTTTTAATTTTTAATTCTTACTTTTTTTGTATTTTGTATTTTGTATTTTGTTTTTGTTTTTTCTTTTTGCTTTTGTTTCGTTTTCTTTTATATATTTATATAAAATACATGTGTAGCTAAATAAATCATAAGCTCATTTTGTCGTCAATCTAAATACGGTGAATATTTTTCAAGTCCTATTTGAACCTAGATGTCAAGCTCTTTTGGGTTTCTGGGTTTAGGAATTCAGATTTCATATCAATTTTCCTGTTGTGCATCCGTAACAATATTTTACTTACACAAAAAATAAAAATTTCAAAAAAATATTTAAAACATAATTTAATTATTATTTCATAATTATGCTAAAATAAGGGGATTAATGAAATTATAAGTGTAAAATGGTTAATTTCTCTTTTATTAAACATACACTTTTTAATGTTCATCACACGTGTGTGTGTATATAATGCAAACATTTTTCAGAAAATGGTAGATCTCATATTGTTCTTTACCCTACTTAATCATAACCTTTGTTAAATTATACGATTAGTTCAACTCCAAAAACCAAGTTTATAAATCTTCTTTAACACAAAACCAAATCTTAAATAAAACTATGATTTCTCAAAACCTTTGAAATATCATCAAATCGAAATGTTTTAAGGTTTTCTTTCAAAATAAATCAAACACAAAATTCTTTCGACAAATTACCTTTCAAACACATGACACCCAAATCACTTACACATGTTCAGAAACGTATCTTATGTGAATCAAACCTCATGCTCAACCTCCTTCGAATATCCTATTGCGAGTTTCATAAATCCATCACACATTTACGCTTTTATACACATGTATACATGCACGTTCCAAAAACACATTCAATATAAATTTCCAAATCCTCTTTACAATCAAGTACCACACCTTATCAAACTCAAAATATGTTACAAGCTCTTCACAATAAATGCACACAATATCAAGAACAAAAATCAAATTGCAAGGTTCACACATCCCACTTCATCCACAATCAAAGACATAATCCAAAATACGCATATCGCAAGCTGATTTCATACGTTAGTCGATATAGATATTATATTCGAAAACATGTCTAGAATCATTTCGCAACATTAACGATTACATATGTACTAACTCATGCTTACCAAATCATTAACCAATAACTCACACAAACACACATCGAGCATGAACTTTAATACCGACAATTATATATGTAGTCCGTGTAGAAGGATTCAAGCAATCAAAATCAATGCATTTACCCTTTACAATTGTATGTTCATCACAAACAAACACCTACTTATCATATCGGAGAGCATAAAAATTTATTTTCAAGTCTTTTTTGGAAACACATCATATACATAAACTTTATTAAAAATAACTTTATCACCCAGAATCTGTTACAAATGTCATACATGTTATAATAAAAAATATATCAAGCGTTCAACGTCCAAGTCACACTCGAGACTATGCGAGGAATGAAACAAGCGTTTCTCGACAAGGTAGTGGGCCATTTTATTTCAGATGCTCTAGACCAACACAAGTGTCACGATGAAATATAAAATAGCTGACAAAGCATTTAAAACATGTGCAAGAAACGAGATGGACTCATGTCATCATCATGCATGCTCATGAACAAATATTCCTTTATTCAAGTGTCTCAACGAAAATATGGTGAAGAATTATAAAAATATGTAACAAGCGTTGAGACGAAAAGAATATTATCAAACAAGCGTCTCGACGGAAACATATCAAGCGCCAAGACGAAAACACATCATTTTTCATTTTCAATCAAAAACCAAGTTATTCAAAATTCTCTTGTTTTATTAAAAAAATGACATTTTATAACGAATAATCAAATAACAAAATTCCAAAACATAAGTCAGACAAGGCAAATCATTCTTTTCAAAAACGAACAAACAAGAGTATCCACACGTAGTTCAAAATTTTTCATTTGTTGACAAGACTTTTCAAAATGGGATACAAGTCATTTATTTCAAATGACAATAAATCGAGAATATCCATATGCATAACAAACTCAAAAATCCAATACCAAGAATCCAAAACCTAAAGCTATACATTTCAATCACAACATAAAAAACATAATTTAAAGCTTCAGACAAGAATTCATACATAGGATGACATATGCACAAGCCCGTACATGTTCGATTACCTATTTTAAAATAGGTATAAAATGGACGTCGTTCAAACAGAATCCTAACAAATACTTCTAAACGGATACCCATAAGTCAATAACATTACAAGACACACTTCAAATCTATCAAACATAGGCATACGACTCATACACTGAGGAGTCCTATTATCAAATTACATTCCAATAGCATAATTCAATCTTCTTACTAACGTCTTTACCCTTATAACTTAAGATTTTTATGATTATTTCTACCAAACCACCCAAACCTGTGATTTTAACTATCTCAAACCCGTGGTGGTTTGGATCTAACCAATATGTATTTGTTTCATGCTAGCAAACACTTTCCTAATCACTATCATTACTTATCAACTCATGAATCTCTTAGCACTTCAAATTCTCAAAACCTAGGGTTTCATTCATTCATACCTACTATGGGTTTCAACTCATTTCATGCAAATTTTAATGAGACTGTCATGGACAGAGAGGAGGAAGAAATGGAATACAAGAAGCTCTACGACCGAGGGCAATATAAGAAGAATAATGGAGAAGGCTCAGAAATAGCAGAAGTGATCATCGTCTAGCAACAATATTTTTCCAACTTATGAAGGCCAATGTCCAAAGTTTTAGTTAAGCTTGAGAAACAAAACCTACTAAAGCCCCTAGAATATAGACCACTACCAAACCCAATCCCTCACCGCATGGACCTAAATCAATATTGTCACTTCAACTATGAGAGGGGCCATGACACTAATAATTGTCTTCGCCTCAAGTATGAAATCAAAAATCTGATCGACGTTGGTAGAATCCCAGATCTAGAAAAAGCCTCGGCCATGCAATAATTTGGTTCCAAATCATCGTATTTACATCATTATCTTTTTTGTCATGTAATGACTCATTTTTTTTAAAAAAATAAATTTAGTTTTGCATAATTTTCCGTCTCTTGAAAAGAATGAGCATATTCGATGCAACCCCTTGCGCATCGTGACGGGCCAAAGGAAAAAATTGAGGCAGAATGTCACGTTGATCTTGCATCGCGACGCGAGTCCATGTACATCGCGATGAGAGCCCGATTCCCAATTCTATTAGAATTCTAATTTTTTTAAGAATGAAAGATCCCATCAACCCTTATAAAATAATAAGTATGGTCTAGACTTGAAAAAATCATACTTTTGGAGAGCACAAAGCATAGAAGAACACCCAGAGTAATGCAAGAATCAAGTCACAACCCGAACTGAAGATTGAAGTAGAGAACCTCACCACGAGTTCTTTCTTCCTTTTCTCTTTCAATTTATTTCTTTTAAGTTCTTGCTTTATATTAATGAATTATTTGCGTTTAATGAACATCATGTGTAACTAATTCGTTAATCTAAGATTGCAATGGATCCACAACATAATTTTTAATACAAATAGCATCGTTTTATTCTTTTGAGTTCGTGATTGGGTTATTTATTATTTTGTCTTAATGCGTTATATTGTCTGATCACCAATAAAATAGTTGTGGTAAACCCTAAGGAAGTTGGAAAAAGGAATTTGGTTTTAGCCTTGGGAATTAATAGCGTGTGATTGTAGGGCATGTGTAGCCAAAATTAGAACTTGAACTTAATGAGTTTGACATAGATTAATTATCATAGGAAATAGGCAATTGAATTAAGTTGGACGTTTCTATCTGACCATCGAAAGAGGCTTATAGATAACTTCGTGTTCTAAGTTAATAATCCATAACAAATACTCAATTAAAAGAAAAGTGTATTAATTTACTATTTGCATGCTTAGTTGAAGTTGTAACTCAATGTTCTTTCTCGCATAAGGTTTTTCGAAATCATTTATTTATGTCTGCTTAAATTTTTAGTTAGTTAATTTAATCAACCTATTTCAATCAATTGCTTAGTTTTAGTAAAGTATGTCTATTTATGATAATTAATACGATAACCTTGTGGGTTCAATATCTTTATACTACTTGAGCGACACATGCGCTAGCATAACGTGTAAAATCATGAACAAATACCTATTAGGTTCCCATGCTTAAGATTGGCAGAAAATCTCAAAATTTGGTCAGGATTTGGTATCTCATACTGAGCGGTGCAGGATTCAGGATGAAAATCGGCTTAAACAAAATTTTAGGTATGATTTGGGATGATTTTTCATTTTGATTCAAAAACTCGACCAATATTCGGGATAATTTTTTAATCCCGAATCATAATAGAGGACAAGACTGAAACTAGACATGACGTTTCCATTACCATCTCTACTACTGTAATACAACAACGATCCTTTAATGTTAGAATAGCATAGAGCTGATGCGTAATTATAAAAAAAAATGAACTTAATATATAATTATGAAAATAATTAGTGACCCTGATTATTTCCCATAATGAAAATAAATCATGAGTCATGTGATATTTTCATCTAATCGATAAAGTTATATCACATTATTTTACGTAAAATAGCAAAGAGTTTATGGTTGTAACAATACGGTTAAACGATACCAAAGTGTCCTTAGAAAGAAAAAGGAATAATTTTTTTTTTAATCATTTTCCACAAAATTAGAACAAGAATTTTAAACCTTCTTCTTCATGGTTCAAAGAATCAGAAACCATTGAATGGATAAGCAAATTATAGCCAGCCATTACTGTCTGGGCTCTTCCATAAAGAAAATGTTTCTATGGTGAAGAATCTACAAAACCATCTACACTTTGATTTGATTCTCCACGTGGAACAAACCCACCAAAAAAAGTACTAGCAATTGGGAGCTCCATGGCCTCCATCCTTCACACCACGTAGCTTACCCTATGGATTCATTGGTTCTTTCTTAATTTAATTTTTGACTCAATTTTACGAGCTCAAATTTTAAATATCAAGGAAACCCACCTTTAGGTTGAGTAATCGGGCCAAAAATTGGGTTACATATGTAAGATAAAAAAAACCATCTCACATTCTGTTAAATTTTATCCCGCCCAATTAAATTTCATTTCACCTTATTTTGTATTATTAAAAATTTCTAGATTTTTTTTTTTATAAAAAAAATATATATCTCGAATCTCATATCAAACGGAATAGGACTGGAAAACTTGTCAATCCTATGTTGCGTAAGAGATTATTATTTTTTAATTATCCTTTCTTTAAAGCGGCTTTTGGTTTATATTTTAACTTTGATATATTAAGACAAATTTTATAAAGTATTGGGTTGAATTTTATTCTTCTTATTTGAAGCAGTTTTTGGTTTATATTTTAACTTTGATATATTAAGACAAATTTTATAAAGTATTGGGTTGAATTTTATTCTTCTTATTTGAAGCAGTTTTTGGTTTATATTTTAACATTGATATATTAAGACAAATTTTATAAAGTATTGGGTTGAATTTTATTCTTCTTATTTGAAGCAGTTTTTGGTTTATATTTTAACATTGATATATTAAGACAAATTTTATAAAGTATTGGGTTGAATTTTATTCTTCTTATTTGAAGCAGTTTTTGGTTTATATTTTAACTTTGATATATTAAGACAAATTTTATAAAGTATTGGGTTGAATTTTATTCTTCTTATTTGAAGCAGTTTTTGGTTTATATTTTAACTTTGATACAACATTAAGATAATTTTTATGAATTTCAAATTCCCACAAATATTATTGACTTTAGGACTGGACAAGACTTCTAATTCATTAATCAATGTAATATTAGACGAATATATATTTGAAATTTTGATTTTAATTTTTACTCTTCTTCAATTTTGTAAAACTACTCTTCCAATTCATTCTCATATTGTGATCAAATCCATACCACATATGGACTCTTTCCCCAATAAGGGGAAAAATGACTTGTAGTTTTTGGCATTATATTTTCTGAGTACTTCATTATAACATATTTTCATAATTGGACCTGAGATCGAACCGGTAATATAAAAAATTAAATGAGTTATTAGTTCGACCGGTTGAACCGTGTCCAAAAAATCGAAAAAAAAAGTTTACGTAATAAATAATTTTATTTAATTAAAAATTAAAAATATAAAAATAAATAAAAATTAGACCGATTTTGACCGATTTTTATCATATTAATTTTTTATCTTTGATCGAACCGAACTTATGATCAATTCCCGATCGAACCATCCGGTCGGAAAACAAGAATGAGTTTTTGTTTTTGTATTCGAATTCGAATTCGAAATGGTAAAAACAACAAAAAGACAAAAATTCGGTAGGAGTACTCATATAAAATATTTTTTTCAAAATACCAGGATTGTTATTATATTAGTAATTTTTTTTTTTTTTTAATTTCATTTCATATGGTAATTGAATATAAAAAAGGGTTAAATTAATTAATTAGTAACAAATTTGGCAAGTACAAAACGGCACCGTCTACTTGCTTAAAAAAGCCACCTACACTGCTATATAAACATATGTAAAAAAAAAATAAAGAAAGAAAGAAAATATGAAAATCCAAAAAAAAAGTCGGGGCAGAAAAAGCAACGAAGCCAGTGAAAATCTCTCACCGTAACTACAAACTCTGAGAAAATGGCTTCAGTGACTTCCCAATCTTCGACGACGGCTTCTTGTTCGTCGCCAATCTTTTCTCGCTGTTCTCTCAGTAACCCAAATCCCATAACTCTCTCTTTCAGGGACTCTCGCTCTCGAATCCACGCCCCTAACGCCATTGTAAGCGCATTCACATCTCTTTTGATTTTGCATCTTAATTTTCTGTGATTAATTTGCGTTCACTTATGAAAACTTGGGCTCTTTTTGTTTATTTTAATGGTGGTAGAGATGTGACATGCCGGAGCCTTTCCATTTTCCAAATGGGAAGCCTAATATTCCAATTCTTAATGAACGGACGCTGCCCAAGTTTTTGGAAACCGCGCGTATGGAGAAAACCGCTAACAGAACTAATAACAGGATCAAATTGTTCACTGGCACCGCCAATCCTGCACTTTCCCAGGTAATTTTTTTTCAAAATTTACCTATCTGTTTTTTTCCGGCCACTTGAAATTTCCTTGAATTTAATGTATGTTGATGAGTCTGTTTTATATGATGTGGAAGTTTATGAATTAGCTGTTGATGCTTGTTACTGTGCTGAAACAGACGAAGGTTTACATGTTTTGTTGCTTTTGTCCCTTTTGATTAGACCGAAGGTGGTGTCTAGTGCGATGATCAAGTATTAATTTGTATCCACTTGGTCATAGGTTTGAATCTAGGTTGCACAGTCACGGACACGGACACGGGTCGGATACGAGAAACGTCATTTTCAAAATGTTATGATACGGACACGTTAGAGAAACGTTAAATAAAGTCAAATAAAATCAAATAATTATATTTTTTATAATTAATTATTTGAAATAAATTTATAATATATTATACATATGAACATAAAAATAAAATAATTGATTTAAAGAAATATAAAAAAATCATAATCATAATATTTTTTTTTAAAAAAAAAAATTAATCAATTGAAAACTTTAAGGACACGTTTCCTCAAGTGTCCTTCAAGTATCGGTGTCCGAAATGTTTCGGATACGGACACGGAATGCAAAACAAGTTGTCCGTGCTTTCTAGGTTTGAACCCTAGAAACACTGTGAAAAATAGGGGTAGGCTGCTGTGTACATCATGACCTTTTCCTAGCGACAGCCTTGTGCACTAGGTATGACCTTTGATTGGACGTTCCTTTTAAAGTGGACTTACCCATATTTCATCTAGCTACAAGCTGTCAGAACAAACTATCTAAAATCATTGAGCAATGTATAATAAACTGATGGGATGCCTCTTCCCTTGATATTTATGTTACCATCATTATAAAATGATTTAAAAAGCCTTTAAAATTCTTGGATATACTTATCGTTATCATCTAAAAGCATCAATTCCTACTCTGTGTAGCCCGTTCTTTAATTTGTAAAACTTTCTGAGTTGTTTTCTTCTTTTATCTTTTTACTTTTTCTGCCTAATCCTCTTTTTAGACAATATCAACGACATCAGCTATGGGATCAAATTGGAAATACTTCGCCTCGTTAAATTGTCATCATCAAAACCACTTACGATTTCCTACACATTCAATGACTTGCATTTTTGGCTTCTTCTTTCCCTCGTAGGCTTATATTAGCTTTTCACAACTTACACCCTCATGTAAATGTTGGCACATAAAACTTTTCAAAGTTGCTCTACATGCTTTACTTTTAAAGTTTGCAATTTCATTAGTTTTTATGTTTTGTACCATAGTAAAATTCTTTCCTAAATTTATAGGTAATGTTGTTTATCTATATGAAAGACGTCGGCAATTATATGTTCCTTCCAAAACCTTTCTTTTCCAAACTTTGTTTTCTTAAAATTTGTGGAACTTTGTTATTTACAACTCTATATTATTGTTTCTTAGGAAATAGCTTGCTACATGGGCGTGGAATTGGGAAAGATCAACATAAAGCGATTTGCTGATGGTGAAATTTACGTTCAGTTGCAAGAGAGTGTTAGAGGGTGTGATGTTTATTTGGTGCAGCCCACCTGCCCACCAGCAAATGAAAATCTCATGGAGCTTTTGATAATGATAGATGCGTGTCGTAGAGCATCGGCCAAGAATATCACAGCTGTGATTCCATACTTTGGATATGCTAGAGCTGACAGAAAGGTGAATATAACCTGCTATGCACTTTAGTTGAACTTGTCTGCTGAAACCTATATTTTGTATAATAGATTCCAAAACTCGAAGGAAATTCGACGTACATTTGAGCGATGAAATAATTTTTAGATCTGATGAGATCCTTATATAGATTATGCCCTAGACAATTAGATAAACAGCTGCTCATTCTGATCTCTCTGTCTTTGGAGGTGCATTTAAAGAAAGACAATGATATTATGAAAATGTTTTTGTTCAAAGATGCTTTTATTTGTCTTTCCTATATGTGTCTATATTGATTCTTTGCAGACTCAAGGGCGAGAATCTATTGCAGCAAAACTCGTCGCAAACCTTTTAACAGAGGCGGGTGCAGACCGTGTTCTTGCTTGTGATCTTCATTCTGGGCAATCCATGGGTTACTTTGATATTCCAGTAGACCATGTATACTGTCAGGTAATTAGGACAGTTTTTTATTCTGGAGTGTAACTGATTTATTATCACTGAATGGTCTGAAAAAGTTTATTATTCACTAACTTTGTTAATATGGCTTATCATCTGCACTGTAGCCTGTGATTCTTGATTATCTTGCGAGTAAGACGATTTGTTCTAATGATTTGGTGGTCGTTTCACCTGATGTGGGTGGAGTGGCAAGAGCACGTGCTTTTGCAAAAAAGTTATCTGATGCACCTTTAGCCATTGTAGATAAAAGGCGTCATGGACACAATGTTGCAGAGGTAATTACAGTACTACAACTCTGCTCTCATTATGTTTCCTCAGCTTAAATTTTTAAATATTTATGCAGTTTCTGGAAAATATTGAAGTCAGTTGCAGTGCTATTGTATTGTTCGTTATGAATTCTCACACCTAGAGTCACCAATGTCTGTGACATGCAAATGGTTATTGACTGTTGTTTCGATAATTTTTCTGCTAGGATGCGGATAAATGTTGTGGTTTATGGACCTAGTTTTCATCAAAATGGTAGTGTCGATGATGTATGCTCCATCACAGATAGATAGTTGTCCTATTTTCTGTGTGCATTTTCAGTTTGTCCTTTTTTGCTAAGTTTAATAGATGTGTCGATGGAAAGGAATACTTTCATCCATATCATCTTTATTCTTCGGCGTGTTATTACGTCATTCACGTCCTCATTATGCTTAACATTTATACTTCAGGTGATGAACCTAATTGGCGATGTCAAAGGAAAAGTTGCCGTAATGATGGATGACATGATTGACACTGCTGGTTAGTCAACTAAACTTCATTTCAAACTGCATCATAGACCTGTAACGACAATTGGGAATGCATCAATGCAACTTCAATCCTTGGAGTATTTCTTGCATTTGTTTCTCATACTTCTGTTATCTGAATTTCAATGTTGGATTTTGTACCGACCATATAATAACATAGTAATAATCATTTCTTTTGGTGATCTGGTAACCTCATGTGTATGTGGGTAATAGGGACTATTGCAAAAGGTGCGGCGCTTTTACATCAAGAAGGTGCCAGGGAAGTTTATGCATGCTGCACTCATGCCGTTTTCAGGTAACATCCAAATTTTATGGCGTTTGATTTTATCTTATGAATTATGTTTCTTTGTAAGCATAGTATTTCCCTTTCAAGTTTTTTCCAAGAGTTGATTATTTTGGGTGGCAACTTCAAGGAATGTTCCACGACTAATTTCTAGTTCTTTCATATGATGATGACATGGTGAAGGTGAATTTTCCAAGTACACTATAAAAAAGGCCACTAGTTAGTTATGCTTCCACAAAAGTCGGGTATTGGAAGGGAATAAGGATCCTCTACAGCTCTAGGATTACAGGTCGGAATGTCGGATAACAAACCAGAAATTTATCAACTCCCTCTCTTTTGACCACATGACTTTATGTGGATTCAGTAGGGTATCTAAGTTGTATAGATTGTTGGAAATTTTAACATGTTCCAGATGTTTGCATTGATCTCACCCTTCCTCAGCATCCCGCTTTTTTATTTTTTTTTACTACCCAAGGTTTCGATGAATTTCTTAAAAGAGACTGGAGCCAAGTATTCCCTGTGAACTTTATCATTGTTTTTGTTTGTTTGTTTCATTTTCTCACAGCCCTCCTGCAATAGAGAGGTTGTCGGGTGGCTTGTTCCAAGAGGTGATCGTTACAAATACAATCCCAGTAGCAGAGAAGAACTACTTCCCCGAGTTAACTGTTCTTTCGGTAGCCAACCTGTTGGGTGAAACTATATGGCGTGTTCATGATGATTGTTCAGTGAGTAGCATTTTTCAATGAAGCCGAGGAAGAAATTGAACGACGGTAGCTCCTTCAACTGGTAAAATGTGTAGAATCAAGTAGTATCTCAGATCCAAGGTAGCCTAGTAAAAGGGAGGTATTGATCTATACATTTTCTCATTGTTGGTTTTAATTTTCACCAAATTTTAATTTGTCATCAAGGTTTCTTCATGAATTAAGATTCCATTTTAATGGATTGCCTCACATCTTTTATAACATTTAAATTGCACATGGTGATCAAATATTTGGATGGCTGTGTATGTAAATGAACAACTCCTTTTCTTAATCAATCAATAGAACCATTGTTTTTAAAATAAGTATTATCAGTTTTCAGTCGTTTAATTTAATTTGGAATTATTTTCAGCATTACAGTCTTGACAAGATTTTGATCGATCAATTAGATGAGATGAACGACTTTTTATTCATTTATTTTAATATCTTATTTTCAATGGAATATGATACGATTAACACAATTATGACATAACAAGTTGATAAATGGGTTTTAATCATATCATAAATGAGAACGTATTGATTCGATATGATGATTATTGTAACATATATTTATATCACGAACAAATTAACGTGTGGAGATAATCCAATATAAATTACAGACACACCATTTTAACCAATTTTATTATGATTGATCAAAATATGACGTAACAAGTGATTAAAGCATTGTGATTGATCAAAAAGTGATCAGCTCTATTAACCAATTTTATTATGTATATAATAGGGATTTTAGTTATTTGGGTACGCTTGATATAGTGATGGTAATCGGAACATCTTTTTATAGTAATCGGAACATCCCGTTATATCTCGATTATGATTGGAGAAAAA
>SKCR01029435.1:0-70882 GCA_019454045.1 Zanthoxylum bungeanum | reverse complement strand
CATTTACAAACAGTGACGCTATGGGACATAATGTCTAACATATTCTCTGTATTTTGATAAAACCAGACAATCTGACTATATCAAAATCAGAGAGCACGAATTTCCGAAAAACTTATCTGAGTCTACAATAGGCTGCATAAGCTAATATATCAAACTGTGATCTTAGTAGAATACAAACTCTAGGGCCATTCTAGAATGAATTCTTCAAACAAAGAAATCACGACGGATTTCTCATTCAAAGAAATCACTCAAGAACGCCATTTTGCATTCTTTAGCCAAAATACATAGTTTAATATCAACATTAACTAATATATCTTTAATTGTTCAATTAGTGCAACTAGATACAAGTTTTCTCAAAATCTACAATAGACTACTGAGTATAACATTTCTCATTGTCATACTATAAAGATCATGTTAGGTTTATTCTAGGTCCCAAGATCAAACAAGCAATGAAAATCATGTGTGAACACTTCAATGGAGGTAGCGGAATACTCACATCGATCGGTTGAGAGACGCGGCAAGCAACAAAATTTCAAAAACCTCACTGCATTGGGCGTGGACTGCTCACTGATTGTGCAGTTCACTGCCTTTCGTTTTCTGTTTTTGAGCTGCGAAACGGAGCTCCAAGCTTCGTCGAACGGATCCCGGCTCATGGGTGAACCTCCCTACCACCTTCGCAAGTCTCGTAAGTGTGCTAGCACTTGGATTTTCACCATGAAAATCCACTCTTGGCCTCCCTATGTTCACGCCAAAACTGGTTCCAAACCAGTCCATAGTTTGCTGTTTTGGGTGTGAGAGGTTGGAGAGAAATGAGAGAGAAGAAATTGTGTATTAGTTGTTTTGAAAGTGTAAAATAATTACCTTATATATTTTCTAAAATAATTAAAGGATATACACAATTTTGGCTTTCAAAAAGTCAATGAAATTAACTTTCCAACAACTATTACTATTCCAACAACTTACATCACTCAAAGTGTCATAAGTTGTTTTTGTCAATCAATCAATCAATCACATCAATCAATCACATCACTCAAAGTGACATTTGATTTGACGCTTGATGTGACGAATGATTTGACGCTTGATGTGACTTGCGACGCCGCACTCGAATTCGAAATACGAATGCGCTCGCAATCACACTCGGGCTCGGTTCGCTAATTCCAAATTAACGAACTTTCCGTTGCGTCGTAATTAAATGATTACGCCTAGCAAATTCACTATTCACGTCGCTAACGAATTAATTCTAAATTAATTCGTTCGCCCGAATTAAAATCCAATTTCAATTCTGCGTCGAAATCCAATTTCGTTTAATATATCGAATATATTAATTTACCGATTAATTCCAAATTAATCGTTGTCTCTCTCTTGACGATATTTTATCCTAGATAAAATATCTCCTTAATTAATCCTAGATTAATTTTCTCTCTCTTCTATATAATCCCAGATTATTTAAGAGTGCGAGTCATACGTCATCGGTGGATTATTGGGAAGCGACCCATGAGATCCCCGGATATATGGCAGTAAATACGGTCGTCGGAGTATCCGAATCACGCACGTACCAAGTACTATGTTCTACCGATTTACGAGACAAGGTCGGCTCCTAGCAAAGCACGATGTCTACCAAAATCTCGGTCATATTCATCTAAGAATATTAAGATCTATATCAAGCGTAGTATACCAAGTATTGCGTATGTCGGTCCAGTATCGGATAGTCACGTGCTAGGGCTGGGGCTGGATAAGTGTCTGCCCCGTCCGAAGCACATGTCGGATGTCTGGTAACTAGTCTCTATAATCGGATATTCATGACCTAGTCATAATATCACGATTGGATGCGCATCACTTAAGAGCACTAATACCGTATCCTGCGTGACATCATCTCCACTATGACTGGAGTGATACTTCCGTCTTGACATCACACCCAACACTCTACGATTCTCAATATACCCAGTATTGGCGTACACAGAACCGGTTAGAGTCCTAGACGACCTCACCAAAGTATATTGATTTTCGTAAGCATTAACGATGCAAGTCTCAGTTAAGACCAAATACACCTACCCTGATGTCGGACTCCCATAGACACATAGTCATAATACCAATGGGATTCCGAGGGGTCTATCCAGAGCGAAGCTGTTTCCCGTACCATCGGTGAAACACAACCTCCTATCGCACTTGCATAAGTATCCAATACTTAAATATATGAGAACTATGTCGTTGTGCCCTCACAACGCGCACAAGTGCAATACTAGCCTATTCCGCATTATCGATGTCCTGTCTCGATAATACTCCGGCTAGGGATGTTTAATGATTTATCCTACGTGGACTGATATTGTCTCATATCATTCTCCGTCCAGGAACAAATCATAGGGACCTCTCATCATTTATACATCTAAGGTGATCTAATCACAAATGATAAGAGTGCAATTCCTTTGTCACATAGTTAATTTGTACAACAACACCATGATCTGTACAAATAGTGACGCTATGGGTCATATTATCCAACAGTCAAACCTTTATCAAGCTCACTTCGTTTTTGCTGCGCAAACAATTTGCACATTTATGAACGATTCATAATGAAATCCCAATAAAGTTCCAAACTTGATCGTAGTAAGCTATGAACAATTTTAATCTATGGTACAATTCTAAGTTCCGGAATCGATATCAAATATCGCTCCCACTATAAGTTATAGGATAATTTTCTACAATAAGAAAACAACAGAATCATTAAGTATCGAATACTTTGTAAATGATTCTGACATCCTATTAAACTTATACAGAAGATGTCCAAGGGTCTCTTCATCTTATAATTACGTAGTTCCATTTACAGTTTATCATTCTCACATTTGAGTTCAATGAGTCCAGTCTTTTCTGCAATCGTCAACTTCCAATGTCAACCACCAAGTAACAAAACAATTTTATTACTCGGGATCGTAGAAAAGATATTCTATCAAATAGAATACAATATTCCATTAAATAGAATAAATGATAAACCTTTCACTCGTACCTCTAAGGCACAAGTACTTTCAATTATATAACCATTATAGAAAAGAAAGTTTCAAAACTCAGACTTTTCAAGATTCGAATTTTCTACAATACATATCATATATGTAACTGCAGAAACAAATGGAACCTAAATTAAAGAGATGAATTAGTGTTAATGGATCATAACCCCAAGAGTATTGAAAACTAATTCGGTAACACTCAATATCAACGAATCAAATCATATAACATTCGACAACTCTCACTAACCAATTCCATCGCAATGGAATCGTGGAAGTTTAATATTGAGTATGAATCAAGTTCATTAAATAACTTCAGAACTAATTGCCTTAAATTCATGCATTTGATCAAATCAAACATCTTCGAACAATTCAAAAACGCCCAATGAATTTCTAAGGATACAGTTTTCAACACTATAGATAAAATATCTTTGAACTATTCAAAATATCTATCCGAGTTTCATTAGAAACATATTGACAGTTCTTGAACAATTCAAGACGTTCAACATGTTCTCTATTAGAAACACGTAACTAAGTTATGACAATTCATTAATTGAGTTACGAAGCAAGAAAACTATCCTAGGCAATTTCTAATTTATTAAACTACATACATCCAATGTATCAGTTTAATAAATCTGTGGTCCAATGACGATCATTGGCTAAATAAGATTTAATCACTTCCTAAATATAATATTCATTAAATGGAAAAGGATAAATAGTGTGAACTCGTATCAAACCATCATTTACCATAAGGAACAAACATCCAATGCTTTTGATGATAAAATCTCATAAAACACAGTTCTAGGTTATTTATTCTACCGAATATTTTTCCTAATGTTCATCTTTCATCAATGACACTACTAGTCATATTAAAATATGCAACAACTGTTTATACAGAACAAGTAACTATCCAATAGTCACAAGTTCTGATATCAAATATCAAAACAGTTATTAAACATGATTTTAAATAACTAGAGGGGAGATCTGGTATCCAATACCTACAATTGTCATATTGTGAGAATCAGTATTCTCTATACATAACTATACACATTTCCTTTCTCTAAGCTTTATAATTTACGTTCAATTATTCACAACAATTGCAAATAATTGATTAGCAAACTGTGTCAAATACGTGACTTCTAAAAGTCACTAAAAGCTAAGAAACGTCATTAAAGATAAACAAATACTAAAGAGATTTTCTTATGCCAGTCAAGAATCTCGAGACATGAACTATTCAAGTCAATTCTTACTGCATAAGAAACAATTCTATCTAGAATAATATCTTAAACCAGATATCTACTTAGATTACCTAATCGTGACTTAAAAACTAAGTCACAAACCATCTTGATTTTCCAAGAAAATCGGAACAACAGTTTTTGATGGTTTCAACTAATCTAACAATATCTAAGTCTACTGTCTTTCTAGAACCTATTCTAGAACTACGCAACCATAAGTAAAGTCAGAAAACCTATATATTCAAGTAATATACTATGCAGTGGATTAGAAGAATAATTCTATAAACAATATAGAAAGAAAGGAAAACGAAAGCAGTAAATTCCATAAAATTTTGCACTGCTTGAGTTATGGATTTTTAACCTAGCAGTGTCTCCCACTACTTTACGTAATATCGTAATCCCCAACGGACAACAGGAATTCAATAATTAAATCGAATTCTATAGTGAGAGTAGGATCCCATGAATATATTTCGACTCACAGCTTTGGCACGTTCTCGCCTACGTATATTCATTAGGTAGACAGCTCTTTGTCAATCACTCACCAGTGACTCCTAGTTTTGGTCCTGACTGTTTCTCGCTGTGATAGCTTTGGCACGTTCACAGGGAGGCGTATCAAGGCTACACTTGTCAATGACAAACTCAAGCTACCGGTGTAGTCCTGACAGCTTTGGCACGTTTAGGATTTCCACTTTCACTTGAATTTGTCTCTTATCATATAAGTTCTACCGGCGCAAATGAACTACCATCAACCATAACTGCACAGTGATGAGTGGTAATTATATCACTATTTCCCACTCATTTAACCTAATATTTTATATAGTTTCTTGAGTTTTGTTAATATTTTGATGTGTTTTGTGTTATTTTGTAGATAAATAAAGTTTCAGGACTCTCTGGAGGTGATTTGGGGCCAAAACAGTGAAAATTGGAAAAAAAAGGCATTTTGGTTTTTTTGGCGCGTCGCGACGCACAAGCCTTTGGAGTCCCGACGCCTAACGTGCGCCGGGCCCACAAGTCAGAATTGAGAAATTTGACTTTGCTAATATGCTTCGTGCCACATGTCACCATCACAGCCGATCTGCTAACATGCACCGTGCCATGTGTCATCATCCTACGGTGCCGACAGTCACCATCACCACGTGTTGCCATGTGTCACTCCACGTGTCTGCCACATCATCATCCACATCACCGGTTGATCGAGTCAAAGTGCCACATCATCGCCACGTCATCATCAACCAATCACAGCGTGCCACGTGTCATCATTTTATGGTGCCGACAGTCACTTTCGCCACGTGTCACCACGTCAACGCCACATCAGCGCCACATCAGGGCTAATTATTGACTCAATTATCCAAATTGACACGTTGCAGATAAGAATCTGAAATCAGCCAATCACGAGCCGCCATGTGTCGCAATAATTGAGCTCACAACCGCCTTGCCACGTGTCACCTTATCACCTTATTTAGAATCTGAAGCCGACAAACCAGAAGCCGCCACGTCGACAATCACCCACGTCTAGACGCGAGGTGGGCATCGCGACGCCGACCCCATACTGACGCCTATAAATAGAGCTCAAAATTTCAATTTCAGATGTAAATTCCTCTCTAATTTCTCTGATGTAAATAGAGAGTTTTCTATCTAGTTTCTTTTAAATTTTAGTTTTGTAATTAATTTTAATTACGTTCTGTAATAATAGTAATTTACTTTCTTTATTTTTTACAGTTTTTACTATTCACCATGAAGAGGTAACTTCCCCCTGCTAGGGTGAAAGGTAATTCTTTTACTATTGCTATTTAGATTAATCTCCCTTAAATATAATATATTCACTATTTAAAATTTGACTTAAAAAGGATACCGCTATATTGGTCGGTTGGTAATTCATATTAATCTGGTTTAAATCTGACTAATCAAGGATACCGCCAGATTGGTTGGTTGGTAATTAAATTTTCTTACCGCATATATGGCAGGTTTATTTTGGTTCCGCCTTTATGGCTAGTTGGACTTAATTTGACTTAATCAGGTTACCACCTATATGGACAGTTGGTAAAATAATCACAAGTTAATATATTATATTAAGGGAGATATCTAAATAGTAAATATTAAAAGTTGATCATTTTACCTTAGCATTTTATTTTATTGTAATTTACTTTTCAGCTTTTACTTTACCGCAATTACTTTTCAGCATTTTTACTTTATGTCTTTTACTTTTAAGTTTTTACTAGCCCTAGTTATGTGTCGTAACTAAGTTAGTTATCTGGGATTGTGATGAATTCTAATATCACCGGTTTATAAAAGGTTATTTTATAGTTTGGGTAATTTAAAGGTTTCCTTATTAAGTCTTAAGCTTAATGCTTCTTGTTGTCTGATCACCAATAAGATTGATGTGGTAAATCTAAAATAAACTTGACAAAGGAATTTTAGGTTTCAGCCTTAGACTTAATAGCCCACGATCTTCTTTGAGGATAGATAACCCTTTAATAGATTTCCTTACAGGATAGACATATACCTGTCAGGCGGGGGTAGCCATAATTGGAACTTAAACTTAATGAATCCAGATAATTTGGTTGACATAGACATATGGTTCAATTGGGTTAAACTGGGTATTTGCGTCTAACCATCGAAAGAGGCTTTTGCATAATTTAGTGTTCCAGGTTAGTAAACTGATTTATTACACAACCATGAAATAACCACTTCATCTTTAAAAGATATTAGAAAGATTCACAACCCTAGATATTTTTTAATATTGAATTTTCTTAAACCTACTTTTGTGCAATTTTATTTACTTGTTTTTAAATTTAGAATCATCACCATTTCAAATCAATCAATCAACCTGTTAGATACTAGTAATCATTTGACCTCATAAAATTAATAGATTAGGTATTAAGTCATCGTGGGATCGATACTTTTTATACTACTTGAACGATACGTACGCTTGCGTTATACGTGTGTGTTTACGCCGGTCAAGTTTTTGGCGCCGTTGCCGGGGACTTATTTATCTTTCACTATTAGTATAGAGGTTAGATACATTTACTTGTATCTAATTTCTTTTTACTTATCGTTTTTGTTTTCTTGGGTTTCAGGTCCTTCATGAGACGAACCAGAAGCTTTGAACTCCGACCGTTTGACCCAAAAATTGAAAGAACCATCAGACAGTTGAGAAGGGAAATGCTAGAAGGCCAAGAAGCTTTAGTCAACATGGAACCTGAACCTTTGGAGGTTGCACCACCAATTCCCATTTGAGACAGAACCATTCCGGTGGTTGACAGACTCATTTCATGTATTGTACTTCCTCTCTTACCAGCAAATGCAGGTGACATCAAAACATGCATTCAGATGATTCAGCAGTCAGTTCAGTTTGGGGGGAATGCAACTGAAGATCCTAATGCCCACATCAGCAACTTCCTGGAAGTTTGCGGCACTTTTAATTACAACCGAGAAGCTAAAGAAGCAATGAGACTGCGTATTTTCCCATACTCCTTGAAAGATAGAGCTAAAGCTTGGCTACATTCACTACCAGCAGGTTCCATCACAACTTGGAACACTTTAGCCACCAAATTTCTTGCAAAGTACTTTCCACCAGCCAGAACTGGAAAGATGAGGAATGACATCACATCATTTGTGCAACAAGACTCAGAAACTCTCTACGAAGCTTGGGAAAGGTACAAAGATTTGCTCCGGAAATGTCCTCACCATGAGATTCCAAAATAGCTTCAAGTCCAAACCTTCTATAATGGACTTTCTGGACTGATGAGAACCACAATCGATGCTGCTGCTGGAGGAGCTTTATGTTGGTTTTCTAGATTAGTACCAAGATCAATTCAATCATATAAACATGTGTGAATACTCATAAAAGAAGTATGGCAGAATCATACTTACAATGATCGGCTTAGCGATGCGACGAACACAAAATCTTGTGCTCCTTCCATGAAGCTCACGACAATGTCCATTTTGTGCTCCTTTTGATTTTCGATCATCCCTCCATGTGTGCTCCAAGCTTCAAGCTTTGCAAATGGTGATTCCATGCTCAAGGGTTTGTTTCCCTATCACCTATGGATGACTCTTCATGTGCTAGCATTGGAAAATTTGCCACAAAAATTCCATCTTCTTCTTCTTGTTCACGGTTTTGAGAAGAAAATTGAGAGAGGAAAAATGTTTGGCCCAAGGCCGTGAGATGTGTTAGAGAGAGGAGGAAGATGTGTTAGTTTTGTGTATTTGAATTTCTAAAAATCAAATACCAAATTACCTTTTCCAAGAAATGGTACAAGACTATTAAAGTCTTCCAACCACCACCATCAATCACTCATGAATAGTGACTGGTTGTCAATCACTTAAAGTGACAAGACATCCATCACTTGAATGACGAGTGACGTGACGCGTGATGTGACTTGTGGGCCGCACTTAAATTCGAAATGCGAGTGGGCCCGCAAACACTCTCGGCCTCGGGTTCGCTAATTCTGAATTAACGAATTTTCCGTTGCGACGTAATTAAATAAAATTTAATTAAATAATTATGCCTAACAAAATTACTATTCATGTCGCTAGCGAATTAATTCTAAATTAACTCGTTCGCCCGAATTAAAATCTAATTTTAATTCCGCATCGAAATCCAATTTCGTATAATATATCGAATATATTATTTTATCGATTAATTCCAAATTATTCGTTCTTTCTCTTTAAATAATATTTTATCCCAGATAAAATATCTCTGTAATTAATCCTAGATTAATTTTCTCTCTCTTATAATTAATCCCAGATTAATATAGTGCGAGTCATACGTCATCGGTGAATCTTCGGGAAGCGACCCATGAGATCCCCGGATATGTTGGCAGTAAATCCGGTCGTCGGACTATCCGAACACGTACGTACCTAGTACTACGTTTTTACCGATTTATAAGACATGGTTGGCTTCTAGCAAAGCACCGTGCCTACCTAATTCTCCAGAAATATTCTTAAAGGAATATGTGATCTATATCAGGCGTAGTATACGTAGTATTGCGTATTACAATCCAATATCAGATGTCACGTGCTAGGCCTGGGGCTGGAATTGTGTCTGCCCCGTACGAAGCACATATCGGATCTCTGGTAACTAGTCTCTATAATCGGATAAACATGACCTAGTCATAATATCCCGATAGCTGCAGCATAAAAGAGCACCAGTTTTGTATCCTACGTGATCATCATCTCCATTATGACTGGAGTGATACTTCCATCTCGACATCACACCCAATACACTACGATTCTCAATATACCCAGAAGAGGCGTACACAGAACCTGTTAAAGCCCTGGACGACCAAAAACAAAGTATATTGATTGTCGCAAGTATTAGCGGTGCAAGTCTCAGGTTAAGACCAAATACATCTACCCTGATTCGGACTTCCATAGACACATAGTCATACTACCAATGGAATTCTGAGGGGTCTATCCAGAGAGAAGCTGTTTCTGTACCATCGGTAAACACATCCTCCTATTACACTTGCATGAGTATCATATACCCAAATATATGAGAAGTATTCCGTTATGCTCCCACAACGCGCATAAGTGTAATACTAGTATTTTACGCATTATCGATGTACAATCTCGATAATACTCTGACTAGGGATATTTAATGATTAAACCTTCGTGGATTGATATTGTCTCATATCATCTCAATCCGGAACTAATCATAATGACCTTTTATCATTTATACATCTAGGTAATCCAATTACAAATGATAAAAGGGCAATTTCATTTGTCACATAGTCAATTTGTACAACAATACCATGATCTGTACAAATAGTGATGTTATGGGTCATAATTGTCCAACACTTTAATGGCAAAAGGAGAAGATCAAGCCTGTGACCTAATCGAAGAAATGGCCAACAATAATTCCTTGTGGCTAACAGAAAGGAGCATGATCCAAAGAATTGCAGGAATTTATGAAAGTGGAGCCAATACAGCAGTCAACGCCAAGCTGGATCAGATATGTAAATTCATGGAGACTCTCAGCACTGGATCCACAAGTTCACCATATGGAGGAGCACCAGAACCAAACCAACTTGAAGAGACGGTGAATTATGTCAACAATTTCAACAGACAGGGGAACAATCCATATTCCAACACCTATAACCCAAGGTGGATGAATCATCCTAATTTTTCATGGAGCAATAATTTAGGACAAAAGAATAATCCACCACATGGATTTCAACAGCAGAACTATCCACCACCAGGATTTCAACAACAGAACAAAGGCAAGGAACATGAAAAAGAACTATAAATGAAAGAATGGATTGCAGAGATGTTCAAAAAGCAACAAGCAGCATATGATGCTATCTTTCAGAGCCAATCTGCTTCCATCAAAGCACTGGAGAATCAAATTGAACAACTGGCCAATGCTCAAAGTTACAGACCGCCAGGTAATCTTCCCAGCAACACATAACCCAATCCAATGAACCGAGGGAAGGAGCAATGTCAAGCCATCACCTTGAAAAGCGGTACTGAAATCAACAAAGATATTGGAATCAAGGCAACACTGCTGAGGAAGTTCCAAAAGAAACAAAGCAACAGATGGAGAAAAAAAGAAGCAAAAGAAAAAGAACAGATCACTCCACCTCCACCTTTTCCACAACGACTTCAGAAAAATAAACTGGACAAGCAGTTTGCTCGATTCCTAGAGGTGTTCAAAAGCTTCACATCAACATTCCATTTGCAGAAGCCTTGGAAGAAATGCCCAGCTATGTAAAATTCATGAAAGACATTCTTTCACGAAAACGAAGATTGAGAGATTACGAGACGGTAGCATTGACGGAAGAATGCGATGCCGTTATTCAGAGGAAACTTCCCCATAAGCTGAAAGATCCTGGCAGTTTCACTATCCCATGCACCATTGGAGAACACTATATCGGTAAGGCTTTATGTGACTTAGGTGCAAGTGTTAATTTGATGCATTTTTCTATTTACAGGAAACTGCAAATTGGAGAAGCAATGCCTACCTCAGTCTCATTACAACTTGCTGATCGAAAGCTCGCATTTCCAAGAGGTGTTGTTGAAGATGTGCTGGTCAAAGTCGACAAACTCATTCTTCCAGCAGATTTCATTATCCTTGACATGGAAGAAGACAAAGATGTTCCTATCATCCTTGGAAGACCATTCTTGGCGACAGGACGAACTGTGATTGATGTACAAAAAGGAGAACTAACCATGAAAGTTCAGGACCAAGAAGTTACTTTCAATATTTTCAAAGACATCAAATTCCCGAGCGATGAAAAGGAAGAAGAATGCTTCAGAGTTGATGTTGTTGATAGTATCATTCATGATACTGAGCTAAATCCCACGAATACACTTGAAGCTTGCATCACCAACATGACTGACAGCGAGCTAGATGCTGAAATCCTGGAATGTATCAACTACCTTGACAAACCATTCCGATTCAAATCAACACCACCAGTTGAAAGCTTGGAATTGCGTAAGAAAGATCGAATCAAGCCTTCGATTGAAGAAGAACCACCACAGCTAGAGCTGAAGTTACTTCTGAGCCATCTCAGGTATGCATTTCTTGGAAACTCTTCTGAATTACCTGTTATTATTTCTTCTTCAATAACATTGGAGCAGAAAAAAGTTACTGAGAGTATTACGAGAGCACAAAAGAGCCATTGGCTGGACTATAACAGACATTCGAGGCATTAGTCTATCATTTTGCATGCACAAGATTATGATGAATGATGAGTACAAACCCATAGTGGAGCATCAATAAAGACTCAATCCAATCATGAAGGAAGTCGTAAAGAAAGAAATCATCAAATGGTTGGATACTGGCATCATTTACCCCATCTCAGATAGTACTTGGGTGAGTCCTATGCAGTGTGTGCCGAAGAAGAAAGGAGGAATCACTGTGGTTACCAATGAAAAGAATGAGCTAATCCCAACCAGAATGGTGACTGATGGAGAGTATGCATGGACTACCAAAAGCTGAACAATCAACATGAAATGACTATTTTCCGCTACCATTCATTGACCAGATGTTAGACAACTGGCGGGACATGAGTTCTATTATTTTCTGGACGGATATTCAGGGTACAATCAGATTGCCATCGCCCCAGAAGACCAGGAGAAAAATACCTTTACATGTCCCTATGGTACTTTTGCTTTCCGCAGAATGCCATTTGGATTATGTAATGCCCCTGCTACATTTCAGCGTTGCATGATGGCCATCTTCTCAGACATGCTAGAGCATAGTATGGAGGTTTTTATGGATGACTTTTGTGTGTTTGGAGATTCTTTTGACCACTGCTTGCATAATTTGGAACATGTGTTACAAAGGTGCGAAGATACAAACCTGGTGCTCAATTGAGAGAAATGCCATTTCATGGTACAATAGGGCATTGTTCTTGGACACCGGATCTCACAAAAATGAATCTAGATAGACAAAGCAAAGATTGAAACAATTGAAAAACTACCTCCGCCGACATCTGTAAAAAGAATTCGGAGTTTTCTTGGACATGCAGGTTTTTACAAGAGATTTATCAAAGACTTTTCCAAGATTGCTAAACCTCTTTGCAATCTTCTGGAGAAATATGTGCCTTTCAACTTCAGCAAAGAATGCCAGGAAGCTTTTGAGATCTTAATACAAAAGCTGATTTCTGCCCTCATCATTGTAGCACCAGACTGGACCCTTCTATTTGAAGTAATGTGCGATGCTAGTGATTTTGCTGTCGGTGCAGTTTTGGGACAATGCAAAGCAAAGATTTTCCACACCATTTACTACTCCAGCAGAACTTTGAATGAAGCTCAACTCAACTACACAACCTCTGAAAAGGAGTTGCTCATAGTTGTATACGCTTTTGATAAATTCCGCTCCTATCTGCTGGGTCCCAAAGTGGTGGTCTACACAGATCATTCAGCAATCAAATACTTGATCATGAAGAAAGATGCCAAACCCAGATTGATCTGTTGGATACTTCTTTTGCAAGAATTTGACGAGGAGATCAAAGACAGGAAAAGGACAGAAAACCAAGTTGCAGATCATCTATCGAGGCTCGAGAATGAAGAAACAGCTGGCAAAGATCTGTTAATCAAAGAAACTTTTCCAGATGAACAGCTGTTTGCCATGAAACAGCAAGATGCCCCTTGGTATGCTGACTATGTCAACTATATTGTGTCAGGAAAATGGCCGTTGGAATGGACAACTCAGCAACGGAAGAAATTCTTCAAAGAAGTCAAGCACTATGTCTAGGATGAGCCGTACATGTTCAAACGGTGTGCTGATCAATTATTGAGACGGTGTGTTCCACAAGAGGAGGTCAACAGTGTTTTACAGCACTGTCATTCATCACCATATGGCGGACACTTCAGCGAAAACAAAACTGCAGCCAAAGTCCTATAATTAGGTTTGTTCTGGCCCACTCTTTTTAAAGATGCTTATCTTTTTACTCTTCAATGTGACAGGTGCCAGAGAATGGGGAATATTTCGAAGAGAAATGAAGGACCGTTGCAAAACATTCTGGAAGTAGAGATATTCGATGTGTGGGGTATAGATTTCATGGGACCCTTTGTTCCATCATTCGGAAACATGTACATCTTAGTTGCTGTAGACTACGTCTCCAAATGGGTTGAAGTAATTGCACTACCATCCAATGATTCAAAAGTGGTGATCAAATTCCTAAAAAAGAATATTTTTCACTCGGTTCGGAACACCTCGGGCAATTATCAGTGATGGTGGCTCAAATTTCTGTAACAGATACTTTGATGCACTCCTATCCAAATATGGAGTTACTCACAAGGTTGCCACTGCTTACCATCCACAGTCAAATGGACCGGTTGAAGTTTCGAACAAGGTAATCAAAAGAATCTTGGAGAGAACTATTGGATCAACAAGGAAAGATGGTCTACAAAACTAGATGATTCATTATGGGCCTACCGAACAGCTTACAAGACACCCATTGGTATGTCCCCATGTCAATTGGTGTTTGGAAAAACGTGCCATCTGCCAATTGAGCTTGAACACAAGGCGTACTGGGCACTGAAGAAGTTGAATCTTGATTCACAAGCTGCAGGAGAAAAACGACTTCACCAACTCAACGAATTGGAGGAATTTCGCTTACAGGCTTATGAGAATGCCAGATTGTACAAAGAAAAGACCAATAAATGGCATGATCGAAAAATAGTGCACAGACAGTTGGAACCAAGGCAGCAAGTGTTGTTGTACAATTCACGGTTGGAACTTTTCCCTGGAAAGTTGAAATCAAGGTGGTCAGGTCCATTTGTGATCACTAAGGTTTTACCATATGGAGCTGTTGAGTTACTGGATCCCAACACCAACAAAACATTCAAGGTTAACAGTCAGCGTGTCAAGCACTACTGGGGAGAATCATTTGAGCGACAAAAAGAAAGTGTCACACTTTCAGATCCAGCCTAACGATTGAGAAGTCACATCTAGCTGACGACTTTAAACTTAGCGCTAGCAGGGAGGCAACCCATGCAATTTGTGTATATATTGTGATTTGGTGTGATTTAATTTTGTGTGTTTAGTTTTTGCAGATTAAGTCATTTCACGATGGAAGAAGCTCTCGCAAATCTTCGCAAGCAATTTCCTTCTCTCCCTCAAAAATCTCTGATGAAAGTCTACAAAGCTCGCTTATAACGGATGAAGTTACTGATGATCAAAGGTATTCCTACTGATATTCGTTGGATTATTGAAGCACGGGTCCGATTGGCAGGTGAGTCTTCTGACTCTTTTATTTCACATCTGTCTGGTTTAGGAAGAAGCACATATGCTAAAAATAGAATAGCCAAAAGAATGTGTGTTTGTTATAAATATGCTCGTATATTTTGTGATACTCGTTTTCGTTCTTTAGGAATGGTGTCTGATAACCACGAATATAATATTAATTTCATTAAGGATGGCTTGAGTAAGGAGTCTTTGGATGATATATCTAAAACTCTTGAGACGCATCCCAGTGGATATGTTGTATCACGAAATTCGTGTGTTATATGCACAATTTCAAAAAGAAAGACAACAGTTAAGTCTGGGAATCTGACTCAAAAAGACCTGTTTGCCAATTTATAAGAAAATTGGATGGGAAGCTTGTCCCTGACGCATAGACCTCAATCAAGCCGCTACTTTTCTTGTACATATTATATCTCTTTGTCTTTTCCTGATAATTATGATTTGTTTTGTTGTTTTCTTTTATTTTCTCCGACAGGATCCAGACCTTTTTTACTATCACGATTTATTTTACTATTAACTAATAATTGTCATTTTGGCAGGTACTAGTGCTATTATTTTACTCACATTTTTCAGGTTTTATAAATTCAACTCATCATTGCACTTTTGAAGACATCCAGAGTAAAACATGGAAGCCACTTCAAGAAGACGAGTTGAAAACATCTGTGTGTTTTGCGGAACTAGTGTTGGTACTAAGCCACAATACGTAGAAGCAACACAGAAATTGGGTCGAGTCTTAGCTCCAAGGAATATGCACTTAGTATATGGCAGAGGCAATCTTGGATTTATGGGGATCGTTTCAAAGGCTGTACAGGAATAAGGCAGTCACGTTTTGGGAATCATCCCAAAACCCTTGGCGGAGGCAAATCTTATTGGACCATCAAACGGAGAGGAACTGATCGTGCTAGGTATGTCTGAATGATTGGTAGAAATGATTAACCGTGCTGATGCTTTTATTGCTTTTCCAGGTGGCTTGGGCACATTGGAGGAAATTTTTATAGTGTTATCTTATGCGAACCTAAACATACACCAGAAACCAATTGGGCTGTTTAACGTTGAAGGATTTTATGATTTTTTTTATGTGTTTCTTGATGATGCTCAGAGAAATGGGTTCGTGTCAAAACCTTTAAAAGAACTCCTCTTCACTTCCAGAACTGCTCCAGATCTAATAGACCAACTCTTAGCCTATGAACCACAAATTGACCATATCCTTTCAAAGATAAATTGGTCCGAGGACGATCGTGGTAAGAGGCGTCGGATTAATCTGGATCTTAACCTTAACTTTTCGTTGCTAGAATTTCAGCTAACCAGGTACTGTCTTCTAAACTCTTCTTCTACTGTTTAAGACATTGGGGACAATGTCTCATTTAGGTTTGGGGGAGGGAATTAGTTTATCAGTACCTTGTTTTTAGTTTGTGTGTAGTTTTATTTTTAATCCAAATTTTTCGAAAAATACAAAAAAAAAAATGAAAAATTTTCAAAAATTACAAAAATATTTTGCGTTTTTGTGTTTTTATTTTGACTAAAAATGTGAAATTGGTAAGAGATAGCTGAGTAAGGAGTTTTCACTCCTGAGACGTATCTCAAACCTATTTCGGAATAAGTTAATTTTTTGTTTATTTCCTTTTGAATTATTTAATTTGTGAATTCTCCATAATACTGACTAAAATGGATCTTCATATGCTAAGTTGGCAGATATTATCAACATGCATAGTAACATACGGACATGAGCTAAAATTGAAAAGTTTGTAATATTCAGTGCTCTAGTTTAATTGGAGGAATCATCTCAAACGTGATGGAGTTAAAAAAAAAAACGTCTCTGAGATCCGAGTTATTAAGTCTGTAAGGGGTTTTAAACACCTAGTGCCCTAAAGCCAACTGGTTTGGGAGTCACTGGCCCAAAGCTCGCTACATGGATCAAGGATGTTGCAAAAATATATATATATGAAGTTTGAGTAATTAAGTCCTTATGGGTGTCTTAACACCTTGTGCCCTAAAGCCAACTGGTTTGGGAGCCACCGACCCAAAACTCGCTACATAGACGGAAGATATTATATATAAATAAAAAAAAATCAAAAATCAAAGAAAAAATCAGGAAAAATCAGAAAAATTATTCCATTGCTGCCAAAAGGTGTGAATTCTGATAAAACTTTAGGACAAAAATATTACTCTCTTATCAACTGCACTTGTGACTGTTGTGGGCAAAAATGATTTGTTTAATATTTGTCGATGTTGTGTATGGAGAATGGTAATATAATAGGAGAATTTACTTATTCGGTAATTTAGAAGGAAGAAAACAACTAGTAACTTGGAGTAGAAGTTTCACCTGATTAGTCACTAACTTCTTTATTCTCTTTCTCTTGTCTTTTTGCTTTGTGTGCATTAGTTTCACTACATTTTTACTTTTGTAAAATGTTTGTGGGTATCATTGTTGTAAACTCTCACGAGACTACAACTCGTCCACTAGGGACACCTAGGGGTTTAAAGGCTTGTTGCATACGCTAAAAGCAACTGTGATCCCTACGAAATGGCTTAGTTAAATTTTATTTTAAAGATGTTTATGTTATTTTACTCTATGTTTTGCTCGATGACAAGTTAAAATGTTAGGTTGGGGGTGTGATGAACTGATAAATATCACTATTTCCCACTCATTTAACCTAATTTTTGTATAGTTTCTTGAGTTTTGTGAATATTTTGATGTGTTTTGTGTTATTTTGTAGATAAAAAATTTCAGGACTCTCTGGAGGTGATTTGGGGCCAAAACTGAAAATGAAAAATGGAAAAAATGGCATTTTTTGTAATTTTGGCGCGTCGCGACGCCTAACGTGCGCCGAACAGTGCTAACGTCGCCGGGTCCACAAGTCAGAATCTGAGAAATTTGACTTGACCCATCACAGCCGAACTGCTAAACATGCGACGTGCCATGTGTCATCATCCTATGGTGCCGACAGTCGCCATCGCCACTTGTCTGCATCATCATTCCACATCACCGGTTGACCATTCAAAGTGCCAATCATCGCCATGTCATCATCAACCAATCACAGCGTGCACGTGTCATCATTCTATGGTGGCCGACAGTCACTTTCGCCCGTGTCGCCACGTCAGCGCACCCAATTATTGACTCAATTATCCAAATTGACACGTGGCGGATAAGAATCAGAATCAGCCAATCCCTAGCCGCCACGTGTCACAATAATTGAGCTCCCAACCGCCTTGCCACGTTTCACATTATCACCTTATCCATAATCTTAAGCCGACGAACCAGAAAGCTTTTTTTTGCCACAATCGACAATCACCTGCGTTGCGACACGAGCTGGAGTCGCTCGACGCCGACCCCCTACTGACGCCTATAAATAGAGCTCGAAATTTTAGTTTCAGAGTACATTCTGTTAGACATTATGACCCATAGCGTCACTGTTTTGTAAATGATATTGTATTATTGTACAAAATCAACTATGTGATAATGAAATTGCCTTTTGTCGTTTTGTAAAATTATTTACTTTGATATATTAATGGCAAAAGTCCATATGATTAGTTCCGTATTGAGATGATATGAGACAGTATCAATATAAAAGGTTTAATCATTAAATATCCCTAGTCGGAGTATTATCGAGATCGGACATCGATAATGCGGAATAGACTAGTATTGCACTTGTGCGAGTTGTGATGGCACAACGGCATAGTTCTCATATATTTAAGTATTGGATACTTATGCAAGTGCGATAGGAGGTTGTGTTTTACCGATGGTACGGAAAACAGCTTCGCTCTGGATAGACCCCGCGGAATCCCATTGGTAGTATGTCTGCGTGTCTATGGGAGGCCGCATCAGGGTAGGTGTATATGGTCTTAACCTGAGACTTGCATCGCTAGTACTTGCGACAATCGGTAAACTTTGGTTTTGGTGGTTCGGGGCTTTAACCGGTTCTGTGTACGCCTCTTCTGGGTTTATCGAGAATCGTAGTGTACTGGATGTGATGTCAAGATGGAAGTATCACTTCAGACATATGGAGATGATGATCACGCAGGATACAGAACTAGTACTCTATAAAAGGTTGCAACCGTCGGGACAATATGACTAGGTCAGGATTGTCCGATTTAAAGAGACTAGTTGTTTGATGTCCGATATATGTTTCGTACGGGGCAGACACATTTCCAGCCCCAGGCCTAACATGTGATCGTCCGATACTGGATCGATGTACGCGATACTACGGTATACTACGCTTGATAAAGATCTAATATTCCAATAAGAATATTTCTGGAGAATTGGGTAGGCATGGCGCTTTGCTAGAAGCCAACCTTGTCTTGTAAATCGGTAAAAACGTAGTACGAGGTACGTACGTGTTCGGATTATCCGACGACCGTATTTACTGCCAACATATCCGGAGATCTCTTGGGTCGCTTCCTGAAGATTCACCTATGATGTTTGATTCGAACTTTATTAATCTTGGATTAATTACGGAGAAACTTTATCTTGGATAAAATGCCTTATTAGGAGAGAGAACGATTAATTTGGAATTAATCGATAAAATAATATATTCGATATATTAAACGAAATTAGATTTCGACGCGGAATTAAAATCGGATTTTAATTCGGGCAAACGAATTAATTTAGAATTAATTCGTTAGCGATGTGAATAGTAATTTCGCTAGGCGTAATTATTTAATTCACGTCGCGACGGAAATTCGTTAATTCGGAATTAGCGAAACCGAGCCCGAAAGTGTTTGCGGACACATTCGTATTTTGAAACGAGTGGGACCCGCAAATCACATCGCGAAGTCTCATCACTTGACACGACTAGTTGATGGATGTATCTAGTCACCTTTATGGATGATACATTGTCACTATCTCAATGTAAGTTGGTGAGGCCATTTAATGGCTTTTGGGAGGGAAAACCTTTTCACGGTTTTTGAAGGGTTTTTTACCAAAATATTTTTTGGTAATTGTTATTCTCATCATTTTCACGTTTTTGAAAACAGAAAAGAAAAAAAGAAAACCAAAAGCCTCTCTCCCTCTTTTCTTCTTGCTCACGCCGTGAGCTTCAACAAGGCAGAGAAAATTGTTTTTCATTTCTCCATTTTTGCTAGCACAATGAAGGATCAAAGGAGGTGATAGGGAAACAACCTTGGAGCTTGGAATACTTGAAGACTTGAAGCTTCTCTCCCTTCTTGCTCTTGGCCGAAAGTTTCCACCTTGAAGACTCAAGGATTTTCTTCATCATTTTTCGTCACAAGCTTTGTAAGTATGATTCCGCCATGCTTCAAGCTTTGCATGTATAAATTTGTGTTTCATTGGCTTATACTTTCTTTGGGACTAATAATAGAAACCTACAATGGTATCATGGAGCCATGTTTAAGCATGAAATACATTAGGGTTAATTTGGGGAAAATTGATTGAAGCATGTTCTTGTGAAATTTGATGATAAAGTATGCTTATATGTATGTAATATGATATTATACATGATCAATTTTGAGAAAAATGCATTGGATGATTTTTCCCCAAAATGTTGCTTTGGCCGAATGTGGAGGTGCTTCCACTGGTTGTAATTTTTCATGCACAAGTTCATTAGATGACTTAAGTATGATTATATGTATGAAATATGATGTTATACATGATCAATTTTGAAAAAATGCATTGGATGATTTTTCCCCAAAATTGTTGCTTTGACCGAATGATGGAGGTCCTTGCACTGGATTGTAATTTTCTGTTACAAGTTCATTAGATGACTTAAAAAAAAATTATACGGGACTTAGATTAGTGATTCAATCGGATTGAAAAACAAATCGAACCAAAAAATTCCCTCTTGGCCGAATGCAATATGGCATGTTAAAGGACTTGATTTTTGTTCAAATAAATGTTGGACATGTATTTTGAACAAGTGATGATTAATAAATTAAATTGGGTTTTTTGAAAATATTTGGTTTAATGAATTAATCATGGATTTACACTTTAATTAATTGAATTTAAAATTTGGAATATTAAATTTAATTAATTGCTTAATTGTATAATTGGGCTTGTATTATTATATTGGGCATAATGGGCTTGGTTGGGCCAAGTAGATTTGGGGCCAAAAGGATTGGATCCAATTTGGGCTTAAATCACTCCATTAAGTCCAAATATAGTAAAATGGGCTTTAATGTTTATTGGGCCTTATGGGCTTGAAATTGAAATTTTTATGGCATTTAAGGGTGATTCCTTATTTGGGCTTGGTAATTGGGTTTGACCCACATTGACCAAAGCCCAAGCCTTAATAAATCAATTGAAAGCCCATCGGACTTTAATTAAACAAACATTGGATGTTAGTTGGGCTTGGAGACCCAATTAGATTAGATTTAGAATCTAAGTCTTTAAAGCACATTAAAAGTGTAACATTTAATTTGGAATTAAATAAATTGAATTAGTATTGAATACGACTTAAATTGGATTTAACGGGTAGTTAGTTCGATAATTCGTGAATTCGTACCTTATGTACTTATTCTCAAACGAGTTGGACTCGCGCAAAATCAAACCGTTGTTTGAACATTGGATGATCACTTAAACAAAGACTAATTAATTGGATTTGATTGGTTGTATAGCATGTCTTGATTGAATATATATGTATGTGATGAATGAATAGTGTATATCGGATGGATATTAGAAGGGAAAGGGTAATTTTAGAAATTATTGTAAATTTAGAATTTATAAATTGGACCTGCGTGTCCAGCCTTATCTCTTTTATCTCTTTGTATTCTCTTCTCACCTAATTCCCCTCAATGTAAATGAGGTTTCTCTTATTGTATTATGTAATTGGGTAGAAGTAGAATAGTGCTAGCGGGGAGAGGAAAGGGAGTGATTTGTTCTAGGAACAAGTTGTTTTATATATCCATCCGTATATCACTATTAATTTACTTTACGCACTTTATGATGTTTTAGAAGCATGCTTAAGGGTGTATGATGATGAGACCTAACAAAGATAATAAATTGGTTGCCAATTACGCAAAAATCCCTCAATTTATATTAAGCGATTATCCTTCCATTGAATGATTCTTGTTCAAGATCCAAAATTGGCATTGGTTTGTTGGCCAAAGTCAAGACCTTTGTCAATTGAGGATGTACTTGAATCATGAGAGTTTTGTTCCACATCGGTGTCTTGTCCAAGTTGTGATTTGTTGGCCAAAGTCAAGATCACTTCTTGTCCAACGACATTGATTACGAAACTTTCCTTGTCAATGGGTCCCGCTTAACTGGAATCATTAGGTTTGTTGTGCCAAAGCCAAGGCCTAGATGATTCGGAGGATATGGTTAGGAAAATGTATTAGATACATTGGCATAAGTAATATACATATGTTTTGGACTTGGATGTCCACCTAACCGGATCTAGGAATTGGATGGGATCCAATTGATCTTTGAGATCTACCTAGTTAAATAGCATACAATTTGTTGGCCAAAGTCAAGGTTGTGTGTTATTTAACGGGATCCTAGCCCACTAGGAAATAGGATTTCCCGAGTTCTCAACAGAGGGTTAGAGACTTGATGAAAATAGTGGGAGGCTAGTATTGAATTTGCAATTTCGTTCAGATACTTAGCCTTACGCGTCTTTCAAAATTATTTCGTCTATTTATTAAAATTAGTTGGACTAATACATTGTTATTTTTTCTTGTAACAGTTTGACTGTACCCATTTTATCGTTAACTAGATAGTTGGACTATCGTAGTTGAGATGGCAAGCAAGGGAAATGTCCGAGACATCATCATGGGTGACAATGTCTTTAAGGGCACAAACTTCGCTGATTGGGAAATGAACCTAAGGATAGTCCTTGGGGCTGAGAGGATGCTGTACACTATACAGATACCTCTCCCGCCTAAGCCCACTGACCCACTTGAGCTGGAGTTATGGAAAACTCACAGCGATGATTGTGACACTGCTCAGGCTATTATGTTAGCTTCGATGACTCAGCACTTTCGTCGCCAGAATAAGGACTTGGATCCTTATAATATGATGGCTAGACTGAGAGATCTCCACCGCACCAACAAGCGGATGGAGAGGTACGAGTTGGTGAAGAAACTCTTCCGCCGCCCGAATGACTGAAGGCGCATCAGTTGAGGCCCACGGGGCTCAAATGATCGCCGATATTGATGAGTTGGCCAATATGGGAATAGTCTTGGAGGCTGAGCTGACCGTAGATTTGATCTTACAGTCACTTCCTGATTCTTGGAAACAAATCATAATCAACTACAAGTTGATGGACACGGATGACTCTCTTGGAGAGCTGTTATCCATCTTGAAGGAGTCTGAAAAAGAACTCCAAAAGGGGGCAAGCGCGAGGCGCACTATGCATCGACCTCTCAGAGGCCAAGGCTGGGCCCAAAGCTACTGGAGGGGTGAGGAAGAAGAAACATAAGAAAAAGGGTAAAGGCAAGTTGACAAAAGCTTCTGGGAAGCCAAGGGACAAGTCTCAAGATGTCTGCCTCAACTGCGGCAAGAAGGGTCACTGGAAACGTGACTGCCGAATGGGCAAGGGACACAGGGAGGATATCAAGGCAGGCAAGGCACTAGCCTCTGGTATGTTTGTTATTGAGATAAATATGACTACTTCTAGTTTTAAAAATTGGATTTTTGATTCTGGTTGTGCTGCTCATATATGTACTGATTTGCAGGATCTGCAGAATAGCAGGATGCTGGCTTCAGGGGAGGTTGATCTACGAGTCGGAAACGGAACTCCAGTTGCTGTTTTGGCTGTAGGGACTTTTGTTTTGGAATTGCCCTCGGGGCATGTGCTTAAACTTTTGAACTGTTTTATATACCTAGTTTGACTAGGAATATCATATCTGTATCTTTGTTAACCCAGCATGGGTACACTTTTGTATTTAGAAACACTGGGTGTTATTTATATAAAGATGATGCAGAAATTTGCACTGCTGTTGCAAATAATGGCCTTTATATTTTGAATATAAATGAATCTCCTAAACATAAAATAACAAACAAAAGGCTCAAAAGGAGTAATCTAAAAGATGAAGCTTACATGTGGCATTGTCGTCTAGGACACATTAACAAGACTCGCATATCCACACTTTCGAAGAGTGGGTACTTGGACGGATTTGATCCTAATTCATATGATGTCTGCGAATCTTGTCTTTTAGGCAAAATGCCTAAATCACCTTTTAGTGGTAAAGGTGAACGTGCCACAGAACTGTTAGCCCTCGTTCATAGCGACGTATGTGGGCCCATGTCTAGCCAGGCTAGAGGTGGATATCATTACTTCGTAACCTTTACGGATGATGCATCTCGTTATGGTTATGTGTATCTAATGAGACACAAGTCGGAAACTTTTGAGAAATTCAAAGAGTTTCGACACGAAGTAGAAAAACAAACAGGCAAGAGTATTAAGACATTGCGGTCGGACCGTGGTGGCGAATACTTAAGTTATGAGTTTCAAGATTACTTGAAAGAATATGGTATTCTTTCACAGTGGACTCCTCCTGGAACACCGCAATTAAACGGTGTGTCTGAACGGAGAAACCGTACCTTGTTAGACATGGTAAGGTCGATGATGAGTCGCACTGAGCTACCAATATCCTTCTGGGGATACGCATTAAACAGTGCAGTACTTATTTTGAATAAGGTTCCGTCAAAGTCTGTTGAACAGACTCCATATGAGATATGGACAGGGAGGAAACCAGGTTTCTCTTTCCTGAAGATTTGGGGATGCTGGGCATATGTTAAACGTTTGGAAGGTACCAAACTAGAACCCAAATCAGATAAATGCCTTTTCGTGGGATATCCTAAGGAAACCAAAGGATATTACTTCTATCACCCACAAGAGAACAAAGTATTTGTTGCTCTACATGCATTTTTCCTTGAGAAGGAATTCCTAGATGCAGTGGTAAGTGGGAGGAAAGTGGAGCTCGATGAAAATCGTAGTGATACTGTTCCTGGCAATGAATCAACGACGGAACATAAACAGACCATCCGGGATGAGTCTGTACCACAATCTTCATATACACAAGGACCGCGTAGGTCGGAGAGAGTCAGGACAGTACCTGAGAGGTATGGGTTCCTGATCTCGCCTCATGTAGATATTAATCTTATTGAGGATAATGAACCGGCTACGTATGAGGAAGCAATACAGAATATTGATTCCGCTTTATGGCAAGAAGCCATGAAGTCCGAGATGGATTCCATGTACGCCAACCAAGTTTGGACACTGGTTGATGCACCAGAAGGCGTAAAGCCTATTGGATGCAGATGGATCTTCAAGAAGAAGACCGACATGGATGGCAACGTGCAAACGTACAAAGCTAGGCTTGTAGCAAAGGGGTATCGTCAACAATATGGTATTGATTATGACGAAACTTTCTCACCCGTTGCCATGATTAAATCCATTCGGATAATGCTTGCAATAGCTGCATATTTCGATTACGAGATATGGCAGATGGACGTTAAAACCGCTTTCCTTAACGGAAACCTTTTGGAGGATGTTTATATGCAACAACCTGACGGTTTTATCGTACCTAGACTTGCAAACAAGGTTTGTAAGTTAAATCGATCCATTTATGGATTGAAGCAAGCATCACGGTCATGGAATCCGTTTTGATGAGATCATAAAAGAATATGATTTCGTACAAAACGCTGATGACCCTTGTGTATACAAGAAGGTTAGTGGGAGAGCACTGACTTTTATTGTCCTTTATGTCGACGACGTATTGCTTATAGGCAATGACATTCCCATGCTAACGTCGGTGAAAGCTTGGCTTTCATTAAAATTCTCCATGAAAGATCTGGGAGAAGCAGCCTTTATTCTGGGAATAAAGATCTACCGGGATAGATCTAGAAAGCTGCTTGGACTCTCCCAGAGTACATATATTGACAAAGTGTTGAAGCGATTCAACATGGATCAATCCAAGAAGGGATTGATGCCAATGTCACGTGGTATCCTTCTGTCTAAGGACATGTGTCCTAAGACTAAAGAAGAGAGATAACATGAGTCGGATACCGTTCGCCTCGGCAGTCGGATCGATCATGTATGCCATGATATGTACGCGACCTGATGTGTCATATGCTTTGAGCATGTGCAGTCGCTATCAGGCCGATCCAGGTGAAGGTCACTGGATGGCAGTTAAGAATATCCTTAAGTATCTTAGACGAACTAAGGATGCTTTCTTAATTTATGGAGGTGGAGAACTTGAGGTGTCTGGGTACACCGATGCAAGTTTCCAAACCGACAAGGACGACTTCAAGTCGCAATCGGGGTACATTTTTTGTTTGAATAACGGAGCAGTGAGCTGGAAATCTTCCAAGCAAGATACTGTTGCCGATTCAACAACAGAAGCGGAGTATATTGCTGCGTCGGAAGCAGCAAAGGAGGCAGTTTGGATCCGAAAATTCCTAATCGGATTAGGAGTAGTTCCGTTAGCAGCTGAGCCCGTGCCATTGTATTGTGACAATAACGGGGCTATAGCACAAGCTAAGGAACCAAGGTCTCATCAACGATCCAAGCATGTTCTTCGGCGTTACCATCTGATTCGGGAGATTATACATCGTGGCGATGTAAAAGTCGAGAAGGTCGCATCGGATGACAACATTGCAGATCCGCTGACGAAAGCTGTTCTTCAGCATGTGTTTGAACGACATATACATAGTTCAGGTATTAGATGCTTGAGTGACTGGCTATAGGCCAAGTGGGAGATTGTTAGACATTATGACCCATAGCGTCACTGTTTTGTAAATGATATTGTATTATTGTACAAAATTAACTATGTGATAATGAAATTGCCTTTTGCCGTTTTGTAAAATTATTTACTTTGATATATTAATGGCAAAAGTCCATATGATTAGTTCCGTATTGAGATGATATGAGACAGTATCAATATAAAAGGTTTAATCATTAAATATCCCTAGTCGGAGTATTATCGAGATCGGACATCGATAATGCGGAATAGACTAGTATTGCACTTGTGCGAGTTGTGATGGCACAACGGCATAGTTCTCATATATTTAAGTATTGGATACTTATGCAAGTGCGATAGGAGGTTGTGTTTTACCGATGGTACGGAAAACAGCTTCGCTCTGGATAGACCCCGCGGAATCCCATTGGTAGTATGTCTGCGTGTCTATGGGAGGCCGCATCAGGGTAGGTGTATATGGTCTTAACCTGAGACTTGCATCGCTAGTACTTGCGACAATCGGTAAACTTTGGTTTTGGTGGTTCGGGGCTTTAACCGGTTCTGTGTACGCCTCTTCTGGGTTTATCGAGAATCGTAGTGTACTGGATGTGATGTCAAGATGGAAGTATCACTTCAGACATATGGAGATGATGATCACGCAGGATACAGAACTAGTACTCTATAAAAGGTTGCAACCGTCGGGACAATATGACCAGGTCAGGATTGTCCGATTTAAAGAGACTAGTTGTTTGATGTCCGATATATGTTTCGTACGGGGCAGACACATTTCCAGCCCCAGGCCTAACATGTGATCGTCCGATACTGGATCGATGTACGCGATACTACGGTATACTACGCTTGATAAAGATCTAATATTCCAATAAGAATATTTCTGGAGAATTGGGTAGGCATGGCGCTTTGCTAGAAGCCAACCTTGTCTTGTAAATCGGTAAAAACGTAGTACGAGGTACGTACGTGTTCGGATTATCGACGACCGTATTTACTGCCAACATATCCGGAGATCTCTTGGGTCGCTTCCTGAAGATTCACCTATGATGTTTGATTCGAACTTTATTAATCTTGGATTAATTACGGAGAAACTTTATCTTGGATAAAATGCCTTATTAGGAGAGAGAACGATTAATTTGGAATTAATCGATAAAATAATATATTCGATATATTAAACGAAATTAGATTTCGACGCGGAATTAAAATCGGATTTTAATTCGGGCAAACGAATTAATTTAGAATTAATTCGTTAGCGATGTGAATAGTAATTTCGCTAGGCGTAATTATTTAATTCACGTCGCGACGGAAATTCGTTAATTCGGAATTAGCGAAACCGAGCCCGAAAGTGTTTGCGGACACATTCGTATTTTGAAACGAGTGGGACCCGCAAATCACATCGCGAAGTCTCATCACTTGACACGACTAGTTGATGGATGTATCTAGTCACCTTTATGGGATGATACATTGTCACTATTCTCAATGTAAGTGGTGAGGCCATTTAATGGCTTTTTGGAGGGAAAACCTTTTCACGGTTTTTGAAGGGTTTTTTACCAAAATATTTTTGGTAATTTGTATTCTCATCATTTTCACGTTTTTGAAACAAGAAAAGAAAAAAAGAAAACAAAAGGCCTCTCTCCCTCTTCTTCTTCTTGCTCACGCCGTGAGCTTCAACAAGGCAGAAAAAATTGTTTTTCATTTCTCCATTTTTGCTAGCACAATGAAGGATCAAAGGAGGTGATAGGGAAACAACCTTGGAGCTTGGAATACTTGAAGACTTGAAGCTTCTCTCCCTTCTGCTTGGCCGAAAGTTTCCACCTTGAAGACTCAAGGATTTTCTTCATCATTTTCATCACAAGCTTTGTAAGTATGATTCCGCCATGCTTCAAGCTTTGCATGTATAAATTTGTGTTTTATTGGCTTATACTTTCTTTGGGACTAATAATAGAAACCTACACATTCCTCTCTAATTTCTTGATTGTAAATAGAGAGTTTCTATGTAGTTCTTTTAAATTTAGTTTTGTAATAATTTAATTACGTTAGTAATAATAGTAATTACTTTCTTTATTTTTACAGTTTTTACTATCACCATGAGGATGTTAACTTCCCCCTGCTAGGTGGAATGAGAGGTAATTCTTTTACTATTGCTATTTAGATTAATCTCATACATATAATATATTCCTATTTAAAATTTGACTTTAAAAAGGATACCGCTATATTGGTCGGTTGGTAATTCATATTAATATGGTTTAAATGACTAATCAAGGATACCGCCAGAATGGTCGGTTGGTAATTAAATTTTTTCTACCGCTATATGCAGGTTTATTTTGGTTCCGCCTTATGACTGGTTGGACTTAATTGATTAATCAGGTTACCGCTATATGGACGGTGGTAAATAATCACAAGTTAATATATTATATTAAGGGAGATATCTAAATAGTAAATATTAAAAGTTGATCATTTACCTTAGCATTTTATTTTATTGTAATTTATTTTTCAGCTTTTACTTTACCGCAATTATATTTCAGCATTTTTACTTTATGTCTTTTACTTTTAAGTTTTTACTAGCCCTAGTTATGTGTCGTAACTAAGTTCGTTATCTGGGGTTGTGATGAATTCTAATATCACCGGTTTATAAGGGTTTTTTTATAGTTTGGGTAATTTAAAGGTTTCCTTATTAAGTTTTAAGCTTAATGCTTCTTGTTGTTTGATCACCAATAAGATTGATGTGGTAAATCTAAAATAAACTTGACAAATGAATTTTAGGTTTCAGCCTTAGACTTAATAGCCCACGATCTTCTTTAATGACAGATAACCCTTTAATAGATTTCCTTACAGGATAGACATATACCTGTCGGGCGGGGGTAGCCATAATTGGAACTTAAACTTAATGAATCCATATAATTTGGTTGACAAAGACATATGGTTCAATTGGGTTAAACTGTTATTTGCATCTGACCATCGACAAAGGCTTTTGCATAATTTAGTGCTCCAGGTTAGTAAACCGATTTATTACACAACCATGAAATAACCACTTCATCTTTTAAAAGATATTAGAAAGATTCACAACCCTAGATAGTTTTTATTATTGAATTTTCTTAAACCTACTTTTGTGCAATTTTATTTACTTGTTTTTAAATTTAGAATCATCACCATTTCAAATCAATCAATCAACCTGTTAGATACTAGTAATCATTTGACCTCATAAAATTAATAGATTAGGTATTAAATCCTCTTGGGATCGATACTTTTTATACTACTTGAATGATACGTACGCTTGCGTTATACGTGTGTGTTTACGCCGGTCACACAGCTTTGGCACGATACAGCTATAGCATCAGGAAATCATTTGCATCCGTACTGACAAGGCGGACCAAGAAACATGTATCCAATACACGTTACTTCACAACCATATTTAAAAGCGGGGATTTTCCTATGGAAGCTTAACTCTACATCCAATGCAGAATTTTAATCTACATCATTTTCTAAACATTTCAATTCAACCTATAGAAAATATAACTTAATTTAACGATTAAATTTCCATTACATTTTCGGTTAGCGTAGAATCGAATAGTTAAGAAACATATTTAGATTCCTAGCATGTGCGAACATTAAAATTGGATTCCATATCAAATATCAAGCATGAATAATGTAATGGATGAAGCATCAGACCCGCTTTGATACCATTTTTGTTGGGGTTTTGGCGATGGGGCGCAGCGGAAGCGCGGGTCGGGCGAAATCGTATTTTAAAACTTTTCAAAATACCAAATAAATTATTCAATATCTAATATGAATAATTTATACATATTTCACCTAAAAATATTTATTCAATATCAAATACTGACATAAATAATGAGAAAACTCGCGAAAATTTTACGAAAACCGATTTTCCGCAAAATGGCCTAAAATACGTTTTTGACTGAACCGACTACCCGACACTTATGGAAACTACCCAGGTTAGATCCTATAGTGTCGGGGCAGTTCATGGACTTCCCGAACAGTGACAGAATCACTGTTTTCACAATTGTCACCCGGTTGGCTCAAAATCCACCCGGTAACACCGTTTTTTGCCATTTTCGCTTGTTTCAAGTCGGAAACAATTTCCGGAAATTGTGCCAACTCCTAAAACACATCCATTACATTCGTATGACATCAAAATTATCACAGAATTTCCAGTTTTAATAGATCTGATTAGCAAACCAAAAAAGTCCATTTTTCATGCTTAAATCCAATTCTTTCAAGATTAATCTAATTAATCAAATACCAACCAAAGTCACCACACATGAAGCAACCAAGAACAATTCTAGGCTATCTTAGAGTGGATCAACAACTCTAGAATGGCAACTTATTCTCCAACAACAAGTTGAACAAAATTGGATGTAAATTACACTAATCTCATCCAAAATAACACTTCACACATGCTTAATCTTCCAATTCCAACCACCAAACACAAAAGCCCCAAATTTGAACAAGTAAAGAAACCCTAGACATGTTCTAGGAAAACAAGAATAATTAAAACAATTTTCTAAGCTCAAGGATGAATTAGATTACCTTTAATCTCTAAGAATCCTTAAGCCTTTTCTTGTTTTTTTTCACCTTTTCCTTGTTGTTTCATCAAACTAATTTGGGTATTTTTTTTTTTGTTTCGGCTGCCATGGAGTCCAAAAGAAGATGATGAAACAAATCTTCTTTTATAAGCCAAGTTGACCGAATATGAAGGCTAGGGGCATTATTTTTATTTTCAATTTTTTAATCAAATAAAAAATCATTAAACTTTATTATATCTAATCAAATTTAGACATATATAAAGCATAATCAATTCATGTCAAGTTTTCCAATCAAAATTCACCAAGTATTATTCAATTAATAATAAATGGATAAAGATTGAAAAATCAAATATTTAATTATTTAACTATTAAATAATTAAATAATTAATTTATACAAATATATGTATTTTATTTACATTAAATAGTAAATACATATATCTATGACATGTGTCAAAATCTCATTTGACGAATAATTAATGTGTATCTAATCGTATTATGTATCAAATACAAATACACAATAATTATTATCGGACAAAATCCCCTAAAGCATGTGTTATCGTTTAACGATTAAACGATCCGAATTAACTCATTTAATCCGGTGAAGTATTATGAATAATCCGTATTATTCATATCGCGTTGCCCAAGTGCTCAACGAGTACACTTCATATTGTGAGACTCTCTAAGTTTAGGTCTATCCGTCACGAAATCCAATTTCGTGTCCATAATCCACCCACTCATGGATTATAACGACCACGGATAATCTCGCTAAACTATACAAGTTGAGGTCACAGGCCATCCGTATTATACCTGGGATATAGATAAGAACATCAAATCCGTTCGGTATAATACAGTCGACTTTCAATTTACGATCTCTAAATAACACTCGAAACTAGTTTGGGATGTTATACCACGGCCATGGATTTACTAGATCGTAAACATATGAGGATGCATATTCCCTGTACACAGGACCGACGGATCCTATTTTGATACGCACAGGATATCATGAGCATCAGTCCACACCCAACGAGCAGGCGGAGGTCTGATCATGAATGGATCATTGACGTGACTGCCATCAAAGTGTGGAGGATAACTCATATATCCCACTGTGGTATCTCAAGTCAAAGGACCACTATGCTCGCTCAACTCGAGAATGTTCCTATTGACGTTGGTGTACCATCTATTAAGAAACCTTCAGTGAGTCGTTCAGTGTCTTATCAAATAAATACCTATATGTCTATACGAGTCTCCCGAGACTCATGGTTCACTGGAATAAACCATTGGACCAAGTCACGATATACGACATGTACTGGTCTCAGCGGATTTTACTAACCGACCCGTGTTATTAAATCTTGACCATGAACTTTATTTAAGGATATACAACTTATAGTGACGCTTCCCAATGTCATTACAAATAACGTTGTAACTGCGCATTATACTGTAAATCCTAGGGTCTTTGTCTAATATACAAGTATCACTGAACCAGATTCAGTTTCGATCTAATCGTAATCAGATATATAATCGCAATTAGATTGAATAAGCGTATAAAAGACAAAGGTCCTACCATAAAATTAGTAATATTATGGAAGATACAATTGTTCATATTTATGAATTGGACATAAATACGATCTGGATTGGCACTCCGAGCACCAACCCTAACATAGGAATGGTCTTATAACTTAGTGGCAAAGATTGGGTGTCCACGAGGACTAGCATAAGTTATGGCATGTTTGATTGCCCAACCCAATGATCAAGGAATTGTGATTTATATCATAAATTGGTTGGGAACCTACCTAATTATCATATTTTATAACGACCGGCCCTAGTCGGAGTTATGAAATGATGATAATGGGATCTTTGCCCACAAGAAATCCATCATATTGAGGTTGATGCGATTTTCTTAAAATTTTAAAATTATTGAGTGGGAGCAACTTCATAATATTAAAAGCCCATGTTATTATGAAACATTAATGAAAACATATTCCTAATTTTAACATTCTCTCTTAACAGGTGGGTTAAAATATTTAACAAACATTCAAATGGAAAACAGAGTATCACTTCGTTCCATCCTTGATGAGCATAAGCTCAAAGAGGACAACTACAATGACTGGCTTAGAAACCTTAAAATTTTCTTACGAAAAGAAAAGATTTTCTATGTTCTTGAAAGACCATTTCCCCCTGAACCCGCAGAAGATGCTGACCAAAATACATTTGATGCTTGGAAGAAACACGTCGATGATGATGAGCAAGTATTTTGCATAATGCTTGGCTCTATGTCGGACGAACTTCAGAAAGCTCACTAAGATATGGATGCTCAAACCATCATCTTTCACTTGAAGGAGTTGTATACAACTTACGTTCATACCATGAGATTCCAAGTGTCATGTGTCTTATTCCAAACAAGGTATAAGGAAGGATCTGTTAGTGGACATGTGTTTAAGATGATTGGCCACATTGAAAAAATGGCCAACCTCGGGTTCATCATGGATCATGAGATAGGTCACGATCTGATTCTTCAGTCCTTACCAAAAGAATTCTCTAACTTTATTATGCAGTTTCATCTGTCTGATAAAGAAGCTACTTTAGCATAATTGCACAATCTGATAAAGCAAGCAAAGAAGAACTTGAAACCGGAGCTTAAAACCTTCGTCATGCTTACGGGTACGGACCTGAAGCCACAATGCCCAAAGAAAAATAAGGGCAAGGCCAAGGCTCCAGATCACCTAAAGCCCAATGGTAAGGTGGAGAAGAAAAAGGGAAATGGGAAATGTTTCTTTTATGGAAAGAATGGTCATTGGAAGAAAGACTGCAGATCCTTGAAAGCCAAGGAAGCTATGGAAGCCCAAGAGGCCAAGAAGCCCAATGCTTCAGGTATCTTGTATATGATTGAACTATATTCTCAAAACTCTGAACCTTTTACTTAGGTGCTTGACACCGGTTGTGGGACTCACTTATGTAACAATATGCAGGGCCTGAGAAGCAGTAGGAGACTCTGTCATGGGGAGGTTGACTTACGCATGGGTAATGGAGCAAAACTGGCTGCATTGTGCGTGGGGACTTATTCATTAGTTTTGTCGAATGGTTTAGTTTTAGACTTAGAAGATTGTGTTTGTGTACCTTCTCTAGTAAAGAACATCATTTCAATTTCTTCTTTATGTAATAAAGGCTTTTCATGCCTAATAAGTTGTAATGAATATTCTATTTATTTCAATGAAATAAAATATGGAGATGATATTTTGAATAATGGTATCTATGTCTTACAAACTAACAAAGAATGTTAAACCTCTAATATATACAACGTTAACTCGAATAATCTCAATGAATCACTTCTATGGTACAGTCGCTTAGATCATATCAATGAAACAAGATTAACTAAGCTACATAAGGATGGGTATTTCAGACCCTTCAAATATGAACCTTATGGAACTTGTGAGTCTTGTTTACTTGGTAAATTGACCAAATTACCCTTCAAAGGTAAAGGACAGCGTGCAGCGGAGACATTAGAACTCATACACTCTGATGTATGCGGACCAATGTCAGTCACCGCTAGAGGTGGATTCTCCTACTTCATTACCTTTATCGATGATCACTCGCGATATGGGTATGTGTACCTTATGCGGTACAAATCTGAAGCCTTTGAGAAATTCAAAGTCTTCAAAGCTGAAGTAGAAAACCAGCTTAATAAAAGTATTAAGTCACTAAGGTCTGACCAAGGTGGTGAATACTTAAGCGATGAATTTCAAGATTACTTGAGAGAAAATGGCATTGTTTCCCAGTGGACTCCTCCGGGAACTCCACAGCATAATGGGGTCTCCGAAAGGAGAAATCGGACATTATTAGATATGGTCCGATCAATGATGCCAGACACGGATCTACCTCTTTCATTTTGGGGTCTTGCTTTAGAAACTGCAACACTACTACTAAACCAAGTTTCTTCCAAGACTGTTAGTCAAACACCATATGAGTTATGGTCTGGGAAAAGTCTTAGTCTTAGTTATCTAAGAGTTTGGGGATGTGACGCATATGTTAAGCTCACACAAACTAACAAATTGGATGATAGGGCAATTAAATGTAAGTTTGTAGGATATGCCTTGAACTCAAGAGCATATGTGTTCTACGTCCCAAATGAACAAAGAACATGTGTCTCACGAAATGCTAAATTTCTAGAGAATGAATTCCTTCACAAGAAATATAGTGGGAGTAGACTTGACCTCGATGAGGTACGAGAAGAACAAACTAACATAGAACTAAGCCTCAAGCCCCTCAAAAGGGCAGCGATGGAACAACCACATGGTTATGAACTTAGAAGGTCTGGTTGGGAAAGATATGAGCTTGAAAGATATGGTTTCCATATTGATGAGGAACATGATCAGGTCATTGATAATGACGATCCCACCAGTTATGACGAAGCAATGCGTGACATTGATTCAGTCAAGTAGCTTGAGGCCATGAAATCCGAAATAGACTCTATGTATCAGAATCAAGTCTGGGACTTGGTGGATACACCTGAAGGGATAAAACTCATAGGTTGCAAGTGGATTTACAAGCGTAAAACTGATGCAGAAGGCAACATCCAAACCTATAAGGCTAGGTTGGTGGCGAAAAGTTATAGACAAATCCAAGGAATTGACTATGACAAAACCTTCTCGCATGTTGCAACGATAAAGTCCATTCGAATTTTACTGGCACTAGTTGCACACTTTAATTATGAGATTTGGCAGATGGATGTCAAAACAGCTTTCCTTAATGGGAACCTCGTAGAGGAATTCTATATGATAAAACCTGAGTGGTTTGCATCTAAGGATGATCATAATAAAATATGCAAGCTTAAACGATCCATTTATGGACTGAAGCAAGCCTCCAGAAGTTGGAATATACGATTTGATGAGACAATCAAAGAATTTGACTTCATCAAAAATGTAGACGAGCCTTGTGTTTACAGGAAAAGTAGTGGGAGTGATGTTGTATTTCTTGTATTATATGTCGATGACATATTAATCATCGGGAATGATATTCCCATGATGCAAGCCACCAAGCAATGGTTATCTTAGAATTTCTCCATGAAAGATTTAGGAGAAGCAGCCTACATCCTCGGCATTAAGATCTACCGTAATAGATCTAAGAGGTTGTTAGGACTTTCTCAATCTACTTACATAGATAAAGTTTTGAAAAGATTCAAAATGGAAGATTCCAAAAGAGGTAATTTACATACTTGTCATGGAATCAAATTATCTAAGGAGCAATGTCCACATACTAATTCAGATAGAGAGCGTATGAGTATGATCCCTTATGCTTCAGCAATAGGATCGATCATGTACGCCATGCTATGTATAAGACCTAATGTCTCTTATGCTCTTAGCATAACGAGCAGGTATCAGGCAAATCTTGGTGAGCAACACTGGGCAGCTGTCAAAACAATCCTCAAGTATCTGAGAAGAACTAAGGATGTGTTTTTGACATACGGAGATTGTTCTGAGATGAAAGTCATTGGTTACTGTGATGCGAGCTTTCAGACCGATAGGGATGATAGCAGATCGCAAACATGATATCTGTTTACTTTGAATGTCGGTGCTGTCAGTTGGAAAAGCTCAAAGTAGTTGATGAGTGGTAATTATATCACTATTTCTCACTAATTTAACCTAATATTTTGTATAGTTTCTTGAGTTTTGTGAATATTTTGATGTGTTTTGTGTTATTTTATAGATAAATAAAGTTTCAGGACACTCTGGAGTTGATTTGGGCCAAAACAGTGAAAATTGGATGAAAAGGGCAAAATGGTTATTTCTCGCATCGCGACGCGCAAGCCTTTGGCGTCGCGACGCCTAACATGCGCCGAACAGTGCTAACGTGCATCGGGTCCACAAGTCAGAATCTGAGAAATTTGACTTTGCTAACGTGCGCCGTACCATGTGTCACCATCACAGCCGATCTGCTAACGTGCATCGTGTCATGTGTCATCATCCTACGGTGCCGACAGTCGCCATCGCCACGTGTCGCCACATGTCACTCCACCTGTCAGCCATATCATCGTCCACATCACCGGTTGACCGAGTCAAAATGCCACGTCATCATCAACCAATCACAGCGTGCCACGTGTCGCAATTCTATGGTGCCGACAGTCACTTTGCCACGTGTCGCCACGTCAGCATCAATTATTGGCTCACTTATCCGAAATCGACACGTGGCGGATAAGAATCTTAGCCAACCAATCAGAAGCCGCCACGTGTCACAATAATTGAGCTCCAACCACCTTGCCACGTGTCACCTTATCACCTTATCCAAAATCGCCACGTGTCATCACCTCAGCATGCCACGACCAAAAAGCACTGGCGTCGCGACGCCAAAGCCCTTGGCGTCGCGACGCTGGAAGCTCATCCGCGCCTATAATTCAGCTCGATTTTAGAATTCAAATCATGTATTCCTTTAGTTTTGTAAGGACTCTAAGGATTGCATCTTGTGTGTTTTAGTTTTTATAATTTTAATTTAGCATTTTTACTTATAGTATTTTTAATTATGCACTTTTACTTTTTGTAATAAAATTTTATTTACTTTTTACTTTATGTTTTGTAGTTAATTTACCACTGGGGTAAAAGGTGAAACATTTAATATAATTATCTAGGTAAATCTCACTTAATTATAATTTATAAATTATAATTTAACCGAATTAATTTATGGCAGACTTTATTACCGCCTATATGGTCGGTCTAAATATAAATTACTTTACCGCCTATATGGCTGGTCTTTATGTGACAGATAATTATCGCCTATATGGCTAGTTTTAAATGTTTAACATTATTAATTCCTGAAAAGCAAAATATAAAATAATTTATATATTATAATAAGTGAGATTCCTAGTTAAGAAATATTAAATGTGGATCCTCTAACCCCATCATTTTATTTTATTCTAGGGAAGTGATGAAACACAATATTACTAGGCTTAATAATTGATTTAATTATTTATTGGGTAATTCTTTAGTTTTTTTATTTATTGAGTCTTAAGCTTAATGCTTCGTGTTGTCTGATCACCAATAAGATTGATGTGGTAAACTTAAAATGAACTAGACATAGGGATTTTAAGTTTCAGCCTTAGATTCAATAGCTCACGATCTTCCTTGAGGATAGATAACCATTTAATAGATTTCCTTACAGGATAGACATATACCTGTCGGGCGGGGGTAGCCATAATTGGAACTTAATCTTAATGAATCCAGGTAATTTGGTTGACATAGACATATGGTTCAATTGGGTTATACTGGGTATTTGCGTCTGACCATCGACAGAGGCTTTTGTATATTTTCGTGTTCTAGGTTAGCAAACTGATTTATTACACATAAATAAGAGAATCAATTCATTTTTATAATAATATTGTGTGGAGTCACGACCCTAGATCTTTGAGTCTTTTCTTTTATTTTCCTTAGTATTTTCTTTTGAGTCTGATTTTAATTAGCAAATTCACATTCAACCAACCAAAAGCAATCAAACAATCATTCTCTTCTCCCCATAATTAGATACATGTAAATAAATAGTATCAATATTTAATAACAACAGTAGGAATTAAGTCCTCGTGGGATCGATATTTTTATACTACTTGAACGATACGTACGTTTGCGTTATACGTGTGTGTTTACGCCGGTCAGCAGTCAACTACATCGGACTCCACCACTGAAGCCGAGTATATTTTAGCACCTGAGGTAGCTAAAGAAGCAGTCTGGATAAAGAAGTTCATCACGAAGCTGGAAGTGCTTCCCGCGATAAAGAATGGCGTCACGATGTACTGTGACAACACGGGCGCTGAATGGGTTTTATTGCGGATATCCGGTAACGCAGCGGAACAGTGGAAAATCAGAATTTTCCGATTTCAAAACTTTTTCTCGGATTAATTAAATAAAATTATTTATTTAATTATCCAATAATCAAATTATGAAATAAAACACATTAAATCAAATTCATGTGAAATTACCAAATTACCCTTAAACATAACATTTTGTTTATTTTAATCTGAAATTGTTCGAAACGATTTTGGATGATTCTAAATCATTACATATATGAATTTAACATGTCATACATATTGAAATTCAAATTGCAACAAAAATTTCCAAAAATAAACCCTAAAGCCGAGAGCCATACAAGGGGGGAATGTGCATTTTGCATTTCCATTGTTCAAAACACATGCAAATGAAATCCAATCAACATAAGATTTAATATGTATCATATACACATCCAAATACACCATATAAATGAAAATCCCCAAATTTGGAAGTGGTCTAAAACCCTAATTTTTCAATTTCTTCAAATTGGCCAAATTAGACCAAATTGGTTAAATCCAACACTTCAATCATGTTTCTTCCATTCAAATCAAGTCTCAACACAATGAAATAACTATAGATCAAATCTAGGTCATTTAAGAGTGGGTCAACAACTCTAGATTAGCAACAAGTTTCTAAAACCATGAAAAGAATGCTTACTAGTCCATTAGTAACATTATATCAATTTTATACATGCTCAACCCTTTTAACAAACTTTCATTCCAAAAAAATACAAAGAATAAAGATTAGAAAAACTTAAGAACATGACAAGATGTGGCCAAGAACAAGAGGAATATTTTTCTCTCTAATGGCAAGTTGGAAAAACTTACTTAAATCCAAGTTTTTCTTTGATTTTTCTTTTCTTTTTCTCTAGCTTCTTTGTCTTCCTTCAATGGAGTTTTTGATAAAGTGTATTAGGTTCTTAAACCCTAAATGAAAACAAAACAATTTATACCAAAAACCTATGTCTTGGCCGAATTTGGTATATGCCAAATATCTAGATATTTTTCAATTTTGTTTCATTTAATGACTTTTTATCAACTTGTAATTTTAATCATCAAACATTTAATGAATTAAATTAAGTCAACAAAAGCATCTTAAGTCATTAAAATAAATATCATAACTTTAAAATATCTATACTTTAATTAATTTAATCATTTAACAATTAAATAATTAATTAATTAATCAAATACAAATATATTAAATATATGTATAATATTTACATTAAATATTAAATACATATATTCATTTATGATATTAGTCAAATATCTCAATTTGACAATAAATTAATGTATATTTGAATTAATCAAGCATTAAATGCAAATACACAAAAATTAAGGAAATGACTATCGGGTCCCTAAACATGTATTTTGCGTTTAACCTTTAAACGACTTTATAAATAATTAATATTATTTATAAATGTTTCCTAGTGCTCTACGAGTATATTTCATTAGTGAGACTCTCTAGATTCAGGCATATCCGTCACGGAATCCAATTTCGTGTCCATAATTTATCCACCCGTAAATTATGATGATCACGGATAAACTCGCTGAATCATACAGGTCGAGGTCATGGAAAATGTATAATTCCTCCGTCACAGGTATCCGAATAAATCCCAGAGATATAGATGTAAACGTCAAATCTCTATAGGGATTATCCAGTCGACTATTCTATTAGCAATCTCAAAAAGAACATTTAGAACTAACTTCTAATTATACCACGGGCCCATGGTTTTTATCCGATTGCTAATCATATGAACTACATATGCTCTGATACAAAGAACTGACAGATCCTATCTCGATACACACAGGACACCCTGATGATCTATCTACACCCAACGAACAGGCAGAGGTCTGATCTTAATAGATTGGTGACGTGACTGTCATCTAAGTGTAGAAGATGTCTCATGTGCCCACAGTGGTATCTCAAGTCTAAGAATCACAAGTGCTACTCAACCTGATAAGATTCTTATTGACGTTGGTGTATCATCCATTAAGAATCTTCGGTGAGTCAATCAGTGTTTATCCGCTATAAACACCTACACGTCTATACTAGTCTCCAAGACTTGTGGTTCATTGAGAAACCATTGGAATCATATATTCTAGTATATGACATGTACCGGTCTCAACGAGTTTACTATACTGACCAAGTAGTGTAAACCTTGACCAGGAACTGTCTGAGAATGACAACGTCATGATACAACTCAATGTCAGTTGCGACGCTTTTGCAACTGCACCATGACTAGTCATTCTAAGGTCATTACGTCTTTACCATATTAAAAGATACTATATATTATAGAAACTGCATATATTATTCAAAATAATAACGTTTTACAGAAGTATTCATAAAGAAATACAACCGGGAATTGACGCTCTGAGCACCAACCCCAACAAAAACTCCCACTTGTTCTAGTGCCAATAACGATTGTATCTAATACCCATCGACTCCACGTGTTTATCAAACAACTTCGGAGGTATGGCCTTCGTCAGCGGGTCTGTTACATTATCTTCACTCGGTACCTTGCACATGAAAATATCCCCTCGCGACACAATCTCTCGAATGATATGGTACTTGCGTTCCACATGCTTCGACTTATGATGCGCCCTCGGTTCCTTTGCTTGCGTAATGGCTCCAGTATTATCACAGTATAATGGAATCGTATTCTCGATACTTGGGATAACTCCCAATTATGTGACAAAGTTCTTTATCCACACAGCCTCTTTTACAGCTTCAGAAGCTGCAATATATTCTGCCTCATTGGTGGAATCTGATGTTGATCCCTGTTTGGAACTCTTCTAACAAACTGCACCTCCGTTAAGGGTAAATACGAATTCAGATGTAGAATTTCTATCATCGGGATATGATTAGAAATCGGAATCCGTATACCCGTTAACTTGCAGTTCGTTTCTTCCATAAATTATTAACTTATCCTTAATACCTTTAAGATACTGAGGATATGTTTAATGGCCATCCAAGTGAAACTGATATCAGGCCTTGTACATAGCATGCCATACATTATGCTACCCAAACACGAAGCATAAGGTTGGTTAGACATTCTAACCTTCTAATCTTCTGTTTGTGGACTCATCTTTTTGGAAAGATGAATCCCATTTCTGAACGGTATGTTTGCTGTCTTACAGTTACCAAAATTATACCGTTCCAAGATATTATCTATATACGTTGATTGGGATAACCCAATCAGCCTCCTTTGTCTATCTCTATAAAGTTTTATCCCTAAAACAAAGGAAGCTTCTCCCAGGTCCTTCATGGAGAAATTCTTACAGAGGTACGCTTTGACGCTTTGTAACATTCCTAAATCATTCCCAATGATTAGGATGTCATCAAAATATAGGACTAAAAATACGATCATGCTCCCACTGGCCTTCTGATACACACAGGATTCTTCCGAATTCTTGAGAAAACCAGACGATCTAATAATCTCGTTGAATCAAAGATTCCAACTTCGTGAAGCTTGTTTAAGTCCATAAATGGACTTCTTAAGCTTACATACCATACCCGAGTTTTCGCTGGATGCAAAACCTTCCGGCTATTCCATATAGATTTCTTCATCAAGAAATCCATTCAGAAAAGCCGTTTTGACATCCATTTGCCAAATCTCGTAGTCATGATACGCAGCTATAGAAAGCAAAATCCGAATAGACTTAAGCATTGCTACTGGCGAAAAAGTTTCATCGTAGTCGACGCCAGGTCGCTGCGTGTAACCTTTTGCTACCAGTCAGGCCTTGTAAGTTTCAACCTTACCGTCAGACCCGCGCTTCCTCTTGTAAACCCATTTACAACCGATAGGAACAATTCCTTCGGGAAGCGGAACCAAGTCCCAAACTTGATTCTCATGCATTGAGTCTAACTCGGATTTCATGGCACTTTGCCACTTCACGGAGTCGATGTCCAACATCGATTCTCTATAGGTGAAAGGATCAGTCTCTTCAACTAAGAAAACATCTAGACTCTTTTCTTGTATCAAATACAAGCGTTCAGGAGGTCTAGATACCCTTTCTGACCTACGGAGTGTGTGTGTTGAAGGTCCTTCATCTACTTGAACTTCAGGTTCCTCTGTTGGTTCGTTGTTTTCAGGTTGGACTTCATCAAGCTCAACATGTCTATGATTACCACCTTCTGACAAAAATTCTACTTCTAGAAATTTTACGAAGCGAGCTACGAACACATTTCGATGCTCGATATCATAGAACAGATATCCCCTCGTATTCGAAGGATATCCGACAAACCTAAACTTTTGCCCTCGAGGCGAAAGCTTATCTTGCTGAGTCACCCTGACATAGGCAGGACAACCCCAAACCTAATGTAACTAAGATTTGGTCTCCTACCGAACCATATCTCATACGGAGTCGTAGGAACAACTTTTGAAGGAATCTTATTCAAAAGATGTGCAACTGTTAAAAGAGAGTAGCCCCATAAGTAATAGGTCAAATCTGTGAAACTCAACATCGATTGGACCATATCCAATAAAGTCTGATTTCTCCTCTCAGATACTCCATTGTGCTGTGGAGTACCTGGAGGAGTATATTGAGCGATAATCTCATTCTCCTTCATATAATCCATGAACTCACCACTCATATATTCACCGCCTCGATCAGATCGAAGGCATTTAATATATTGACCAGTTTGTTTTTCCACTTCATTTCGGAACTCTTTGAAATTTTCAAAGGTTTTCGATTTATGTCGCATCAAATACACATAACCGTACCGTGACAAATCATCGGTAAAGGTAATGAAGTACGAATAACCACTGTGAGCAGTCTGACTTAGTGGACCACATACATCAGAATGTACGAGTTCCAGTAAGTTAGTGGCGCGGTGTCCAACACCAGAAAATGGGGCTTTGATCATCTTACCCTGAATACAGGATTCACAAGTTGGATAGGATTCAATGGTAAGATCTGGTATCAAACCATTCCTAACCAATTGGGTAAGGCGTTTAACACCTATGTGACCCAGCCGCATATGCCAAAGTTCAGTATTATTAATTACAGGTAAACTACGTTTATTAACTCCAGTATTTAAAATATCTTTTGAAGTTTGCAATGTATAATGACCATGCTGGTTTGGAAAACAAAGGATCTAAATATTACTTTTATCATATAAATACAAAGAATAGTTCTTAATATTAATACAAAAGCCTTCTGTATCCAATACAAAAAGTGATATAATATTAGCTACACATCCTGGTACAAAATGACAGTCATTTAACAAAAGTGTCTCATTTGGTAATGAGATCTCGCATACTCCCATTGCTACTGCATCCAGAGAGTCTCCACTCCCGAATCGCAATTGTATCTCTTCAGGATTCATTCTTCTACTTTCCTTCAGCACCTGCAACGAATTGCAAATGTGAATGGGACAAGCAGAATCTAAAATCCAGTTGGATGTAACGGCTTCACAAGCCAAATATATATCAATAACTGGAAAAATAAATGTACTTGATGTAGATGCTCTCTCCCTCCTCAGCTAGGCTATGTAGTCAGGACAGTTCCTTTTCCAGTGCCCGACTTTACTACAGTGATGACACTTGTCTTCAGAAGCCCTCTTAGGCTTTGCTATATTTGCCTGTGGTTGAGGACCAAAACCATTCTTCTTCTTCCATTTCTTCTTCTTTCCCTTTGACCAAGTCTGGGAAGAAGCAGAAAGTGAAGTAGGTCTAGGAGGGCGAGTCGGTACTCCCTTCTTGAGGTCCTCTTCCACCTTGAGCAACATCCTATGAAGCTCTTGGTAGGTGCAGATAATCTCGTTCATGTTGAAATACATCACAAACTGGCGATAGGAAGCTGGGAGCGAACCAAGAATGACACTCCTACCGAGAATGTCATTCAGAATGAGATTATGTTGCCTCAGTTGATCAATCAAATCGATCATCTGAAGAACATGTGGGCTAACAACTTGCCCCTCATCCAATCGCGCATGTAACATTTCCATTGTGACCTTGTGAACAACTACTTGTTCTTGGTTCTCAAACGATTGTCTTAATCGTGTCATCATAGTATGAGCATCTGTCATGCCATAATACTGTTTCTTGAGTCCCGGTGAAAGCGAACTTAAGATGTATGATTTAACCCTTAAATCATCATCCTTCCAAGCTTGGAAGACTTCGCGTTCTTCCGGTGTAGCGTCCTCTACCACAGCAAGGGGCAGTGGACCCTCAAGAACATATCCCAACCTCTCGGAATCGAGGACAATCCTAAAATCCATATCCCAATCGGCGAAGTTATCAGCGCCTTTTAGTTTGTTCGCATCAAGCATACGCGCAAACTGATTTGTGGATGGTGCCGCCATCGCAAATCTATCATATAGATCACGAAAAACGGTTAGTAGAAATTTAACCAGTTTCATATAATATCATAAGCATAAACTAGATCATGGATATTTAATCTAAAAATGCCTCTCCCACTAAATCATGCAATACTGTAATCCCCAAACAGAATACAAAGATTTAATAATTAAATTAAATACAAATAGTGAAAGGTGGATCCCGTGAATATATTTCAGCTCACAGCAGAGGCACGGTCTCGCCTACGTATATTCATCAGGTAGACAACTCATTTGTCAATCACTCACTAGTGACTCCTGGGTTTCCGGTCCTGGTCGTTTCTCGTTGTCGCTGCTAAGGCAGGCCCACAAGGAGACGTACCAAGGTTAAACTCGTCAATGATAAACTCAAGTTACTTGTGTAACCCTGACTGCTAGGGCACGTTCAGGATTCCGCTTTCGCTTGAATTTATCTAGTATCTGATATACATCCGGTATAAATAAATCTCTATCGACTACACCCTCACAACAGAGGCACGGTCTCGGATGTTTTCATGGAGAAATATTTATAAACCGTATTGACAAGACGGACCACATAACATGCATCAAATACATAATTACATTTAAACCTTATTAATTAGGGATTTTCCGCTAAGTGTCATACACCATAATCTATTCAAATTAGATTATAACAAGCATGTATAAAGTCAAGAAAACATGATTAAACATTGAATTAAAAGGCCAATCATATTAGGGGGCCTAGAATCAGACTTGCTCTGATACCATTTTGAAGGGGTTTTATTGCAGATATCCGGTAACACAGCGGAACAGTGGAAAATCAGAATTTTCCGATTTCAAATTTTTTTCTCGGATTAATTAAATAAACTTATTTAATTAATTATCCAATAATCAAATTATGAAATAAAACACATTAAATCAAATTCATGTGAAATTACCGAATTACCCTTAACATAATATTTTGTTTATTTTAATCCGAAATTGTTCGAAATAATTTTGGATGATTCTAAATCATTACATATTTTAATTTAACTTGTCATACATATTGAAATTCAAATTGCAACAAAAATTTCCAAAAATAAACCCTAAAGCCGAGAGCCATACAAGGGGGGAATGTGCATTTTGCATTTCCATTGTTCAAAACACGTGCAAATGAAATCCAATCAACATAAGATTTAATATTTATCATATACACATCCAAATACACCATATAAATGAAAAGCCCCAAATTTGGAAGTGGTCTAAAACCCTAATTTTTCAATTTCTTCAAATTGGACAAATTAGACCAAATTGGTTAAATCCAACACTTCAATCATGTTTCTTCCATTCAAATCAAGTCTCAACACAATGAAATAACTATAGATCAAATCTAGGTCATTTAAGAGTGGGTCAACAACTCTAGATTAGTAACAAGTTTCTAAAACCATGAAAAGAATGCTTACTAGTCCATTAGTAACATTTTATCAATTTTATACATGCTCAACCCTTTTCTCAAACTTTCATTCAACGAAAATACAAAGAATAAATATTAGAAAAACTTAAGAACATCACAAGATGTGGCCAAGAACAAGAGGAACATTTTCTCTCTAATGGCAAGTTGGAAAAACTTACTTAAATCCAAGCTTTTCTTTGATTTTTCTTTTCTTTCTCTCTAGCTTCTTTGTCTTCCTTCAATGGAGTTTTTGATAACGTGTATTAGGTTCTTAAACCCTAAATGAAAACAAAAAAAAATTATACCAAAAACCTATGCCTTGGCCAAATTTGGTATATGCCAAATATCTAGATATTTTTCAATTTTGTTTCATTTAATGCCTTTTTATCAACTTGTGATTTTAATCATCAAACATTTAATGAATTAAATTAAGTCAACAAAAGCATCTTAATTCATTAAAATAAATATAATAACTTTAAAATATCTATACTTTAATTAATTTAATCATTTAACAATTAAATAATTAATTAATTAATTAATCAAATACAAATATATTAAATATATGTATAATATTTACATTAAATATTAAATACATATATTCATTTATGATATTAGTCAATATCTCAATTCACAATTAATTAATGTGTATTTGAATTAATCAAGCATTAAATGCAAATACAAAAAAATTAAAGAAATGACTATCGGGTCCCTAAACATGTATTTTGCGTTTAACCTTTAAACGACTTTATAAATAATCAATATTATTTATAAATGTTGCCCTAGTGCTCTACGAGTATATTTCATTAGTGAGACTCTCTAGATTCAGGCATATCCGTCACGGAATCCAATTTCGTGTCCATAATTTATTCACCCGTAAATTACGACGATCACGGATAAACTCGTTGAATCATACAGGTCGAGGTCATGGCAAATGTATAATTCCTCTGTCACATGTATCTGGATAAATCCCAGAGATATAGATGTAAACGTCAAATCTCTATAGGGATTATCCAGTCGACTATTCTATTAGCAATCTCAAAAAGAACATTTAGAACTAACTTCTAAATTATACCACGGGCCCATGGTTTTTATCTGATTGCTAATCTTATGGACTACATATGCTCTGATACACGGAACTGACAGATCCTATCTCGATACACACAGGACACCCTGAGGATCTATCTACACCCAACGAACAGGCGGAGGTCTGATCTTAATAGATCGGTGACGTGACTTCCATCTAAGTGTAGAAGATGTCTCATGTGCCCCAGTGGCATCTCAAGTCTAAGAATCACAAGTGCTACTCAACGTGATAAGATTTTTATTAACGTTGTGTATCATCCATTAAGAATCTTCGGTGAGTCGTTCAGTGTTTATCCGCTATAAACACCTACACGTCTATACTAGTCTCCAAGACTTATGGTTCATTGAGAAACCCTTGGAATCATATATTCCAGTATACGACATGTACCGGTCTCAACGAATTTACTATACTGACCAAGTAGTGTAAACCTTGACCAGGAACTGTCTGAGAATGACAACGTCATGATACAACTCAATGTTAGTTGCGACGCTTTTGCAACTGCACCATGACTAGTCATTCTAAGGTCATTACGTCTTTACCATATTAAAAGATACATTATATATAGAAACTGCATATATTATTCAAAATAATAACATTTTACAGAAGTATTTATAAAGAAATACAACCGGGAATTGGCTCTCTGAGCACTAACCCCAACAGGTGCCATTGCTCAATCAAAGGAACCAAGGTCCCACCAGAAATCCAAGCATGTACTCAGGCGATTTCATCTCATCAGGGAGATTGTTGAGAGAAAAGAAGTTATTATAGAGAAAATACCCACAGAAGATAATCTTATAGATTCTCTTACTAAAGGGCTGACTCAACAAAAGCATGATAGGCACACCCGGGAGTATGGTTTCCAGATTCATACTAGTTGGCTATAGTGCAAGTGGGAGATTGTTAGGGATATGCCCTATACCCAACTTGTGGATGGGCTATATGTACATGTATTTGTAATATTTTTTTTAATTAATAAAATGGCAATCTTTATTATACGTGTCTTACATAAATTATATGAACTATCAAACACTGTAATAAAGCCCTTGGAGTAATAAGATGATGGCTTCGACAACTTATGAGAATCATTACTCTTAAACGTTCATAGTCATAGTTTTGTGAATAATCTGCGCGTTCACAAAGCGAAGAGACTAGCATGATGATATGATCCGCCCTTAAGTGGGGTAGCCAATCTCATAGGCTACTAGCGGATATCCGTCCGCTTGGTGTATCACATGGATGCATGAGTTGCTCGTGTCCATCGAACTGACCGCCGAAAGTTTTCACATGGAGTGTTTATCCCATGTGTCTGTGAGAACTTTCATGTATCGATTGTATGTCTAGTCCTTAGACTTGAGGTCTTTACAATCTTATGTTTGGATCAAATAACTTTGACATTCTCCTTCCCCGGTTTAAAAGATCTGGTCATAAGGGTATGATTGGGTCATTTGTTGAAACACATGAAGTTTGTAAATATACAACAAAGAATCGCCACTCTCTCGGATAATATTTTCTTATAAGAGTAGTATTCTAGTTCGCGGGTTGATATGTGTGATTAGTGCTTGAGACTGTGGTCGCAGTGGAAGAGTCATGTGAGATTCTTGGGTTAGCACGATTCATAACACTATCAACATCATACCTTTGACTATATGGGTAGACATTTTCCATACCCTAGGTCAAACAGTGGGGATACAGTAAGGCGATGGACCGTATCATATGTAAATCGCATACAGAATGGGTATATATATCTTTCCTTCTCATTTGGGGGCCTTGGCATGTTGCTAGATGTCAACCTTGGTCATTGAAATCGAACGACCATCTGATCAGAGGATAATTTATGTTCGATTAAATTATCACGATTCATTTCATGTCCAACTTGAGGGGAACCCAAAAGGTCACACACAATAAAGTCGAAATCAATGGTTAATAGTGCACAATACAAATATAATAGCATATATGATTGTTGTAGGAATCGTTCATAAATGGTTCAATGTGTTTAATTATTGAACAGATCATTTATGAGGTTCCATAGTAGCTTAGGGATTGGTGAATGACGATGGGGGCACTTTGGGAATTGGAATAAAAAAAATAAATACTATTCACATGAATAGTCATGTGAATAGTAATTTTTTTTGTTATTTGTTTTGAATTCCAATTCGGCCCAAACTCTTATTAGGGTTTTATAATCTCATTAAACCACTAAATTAAGATCCAATGGCTAAGATTAAATTAGCATTTATCCCACCTCGGATTCTTAATTAATTTTGTTGTCTTTGGAGCACCTATATAAACCCAAAAAATTCTTCACAAATTTTGCACCAAACCTTTCATATCTTGAGTAAGCAACTCTAAAGTTTAAGAGTAAGCCACTAATTTTGAGGATCCTTAAGTCTAATTGACTAAAGGAACCTCGAGTTAAAAGTTTTGAGGTATTTGCCTAGGCTAGCACCAAGGGCAAAATACCTGTGCACTCAAGGCGTAGTCTTTCCATTGAGTTTTGGCTTTGGTGTGTGCACCTTTGGAGGCCACACACTTGTGTGGCTCTTTGGAACATGGAAGAGCTTGTTAAGTTCGAGAAGAGCTTTTAGATTGGAGGGACGACTGGAGGAGTCTTCGGTTCAAGTAAGTCTTTTTCTTTCTTTATTTTAATTAGAGTTCTTATGATAGTTAGCATGTTTAGGTTTATGTTCTTTGCATGTTTTATTAGTTTTTATGCTTAGAATATATAGTAACATGCCTAGGCTTGTAGAATAATCAAAACAAATGGGTCTTGGGCAAAAGGATAGCGGCATCATAATTTGATTTTTTTTAATTTTCCGCTGCGCACTCGCGGCCGCTTCCCAACAGTTTACATCTGACCATCGAAAGAGGCTTTTGTATAACTTCGTGTTTCAGGTTAATAAACCGATATATTCCACGAACATGAGATAATCATTTCATCTTTAAAAGATATTGGAAGGATTCACAACCCTGGATATTTTCATATCATTGTTTAAAACTTAAAATCTACCTTTGTTTTGTTTTAATTACTTGTCTTTAGTTTAAAATCATCATCCAACCAAAAATCAATCAATTAGATACTCGTGGACATTTAGCTTCATAAATTAATAGCTAAGATATTAAGTCCTCATGGGATCGATACATTTTATACTACTTGAGCGATACGTGCGCTTGCATTACGTGTGTGTGTTTACCATCGATCAACGGTGGTGCGGTTAGTTGGCGATGTTCAAAGCAAGGCTCAACAGCTGATTCCACCACTGAGGCGGAATTTATAGCGACTTCAGAAGCTGCTAAAGAAGCTATTTGGATTAGAAATTTTATCACAGAACTTGGTGTTGTGCCTAGTATTGCGGATTCGTTCCCATTGTACTATGATAATAACGAAGCCATTGCGCAAGCTAAGGAGCCGAGAGCGCAGTCCAAGTCTAAACACGTGGAAAGGAAATATCGTGTAATTAGAGAGATAATTGAACGAAAAGACATATTGGTCTTGAAGGTTCAAGGACTAGACTACATAACAGATCCGCTTACAAAGGCCTTACCTCCTAAGTTATTCGATAAACATGTGGAGGAGATGGGACTACGGTACCATCCAGATTGGCATTAAGCAAGTGGGAGTTTGTTGGAGTTGGTGCTTGGAGTGCCAATCTAAATTGTATATTTTATTATTTATTAATAAAATAATTATATTTTCATTTCACACATAATAATGGTATTTTCATTATGCGTATTAGATTGATATATAGATATGCTAAGAATGACAACGACCTTAGAATAGTCTTGTAGTAGTACTGGACACTAGGTGGTCCGACATTGAGATAAGTATTACTATTATAAACTATTCTTAAAGTAAATATTCCTAGTCGTTGGTTTTGGAATACGGTCGAATTCCTATAACCTAGACTAGCACATGTCATATATTGGAATTGGAGTTCCAATGGTTTAACCCGATGTACAATAAGTTTTTGGAAACTCATATATACGTGTGGGTTTTGGTTGAACCGAATATTGAATGACTCACAAGTGATTCCTAATAGTTGAAAGTACACACCACCATCAATATGAATTTTCTCGAGTCGAGTAGCATATGTAATCTTTTGACTATAGGATAACATTGATTTTTTTGTGAGATCCTTCATACTTTGATGTCATGTATGTCAGAAATATTTCATGGTCTGGCCTCTAGATGTTCGTTGGGTGTGGACCGATACACTCAGTAATCAAATGCGAAGCAAGATAGGATCTGTCGGCCCGTATGTGTACCATAAGAGGTTTAGGTATCCATGTTAGTAAAGTCACGATTCTTAAAGTTTTGGCCAAAGTCGATCACCTAGGGTGGATCGCATCAGTTATGAAGAATCGTGGACATGTCGACATGAGATATGCGCCTCAGAAACTTGTCTGTGTATTCTAAGTAGGGGTGGCAATTTGGGTCAGGATTTGTTTATTCGTTCGATTCGATTCGCTTTAAAGCGAATACGGATTTGAAAAAATGGATTCGTTTAATAAATGGGTCAATTCGATTCGATTCGTTTATTAAACGAATCGAATACGAATTTAAGCTCATTGATTCGTTTATTCATTTATGATTCGTTTTATTATTTTTATTTACTAGTTCTTGTTAATTTTCAATTAAGATTCGAGAAATTATAGCTAATTATCATAGAAAAATAATATTTTCGATTTTTGGTGAGGTATTTTTAGTAAATATATTAATTACATATTTCATATGTATATATTTATTAAGAATAATGTAAATTAAGTGTGGTAAATGATTTTATTAAATAATATCATTGATTAAACGAATAAACGAATATTCGTATTCGATTCGTTTAATAAACGAATCGAATACGAATCCATCATATTTTGATTCGATTCGTTTAGGATTCGATACAAATTCGATTCGTTGATTCATTTTGCCACCCCTAATTCTAAGTTTCCTAAGCACAACTCGGATAGCCTATGGCGGAAGGATTGTTAAACATATGTGATGACCTCAACTTGTATAGTTCAGAAAGGTCGTTCGTGTTCTTCGCGAATTCGGAGGTGGCCGAATTGCGTACATATTAGCTAGGCTTATATGACGAACGTGTCTGAACTTAGAGAGTACCAATATGAAGTGTACTTGTTGAGTACCTAGGTAGCCAATTAATTTTGATAAAAGATAATATTCGATATTATAATTATCAACTAAGATAATCAAGTGTTATTGGATAGCATTGATTATTTACTTTGACCTAATTGGATAAATTGGATTAATTCAATAATTACACAAGGGCTTAATTATAAAATCATAATTATCTCTATCATTTGAGGATTTATGGTAATTGTAAGTATGTAATCATAGGTGGTTTTGGCTTGATTTAATTGGATTAAATCAAAGTGGCAAATATTTAACTAATTCATTTCTTAATCTTTGTCTTGATTTAATTGGATTAAATCAAAGTGTGAGACAATGGAGATTAATCACACATTACATATTTGGACAAATTAGATTAAGCCCACCTAAAAGTTGATTACAACTTTTATTAATTAAAAATTGCCTAAGTTTTGCTATAAATAGAAAGCTTTAGGAAAGTTTTAATTAAGCAAAGCAAAATCTTGAGAAAGCTATGTACAAGCAAATCTTAGAAAAATTAGTCTAATTTAGAGAAGTGTTTAGAGAAGCTTGTGAGGTCTCTACAATATTTCATCTAGGTGAAATCAAGATTGGATCTTGGGGTGAAGCTTGCTAGCATTGGAATCAAGATTGGATCTTGGAGTTAAGCTCGCTAATCATTGGAAGTTCTCCAAATATTTCGACAAAGAGAATTAGATTGGATCTTTGAATCAACCTTGCTACGTAAGTTTGATCTTCTCTAAAAGCTATATTTTTCTTTAGTGAGACATATAGTGTTGAATTATGTATTAGATACATAATGTTGAAATTAGGCTAATTAATTGTGTTATGATGCTTTGGAAATATAAATACAATATGCTTGTAACTGGGTCAAAATATTTATGTTAGACATAAACATAAAATTAGAGTTTGGAATTCTAGATTAAAACTTAGAGCTATGGCTACCATTCTAGAATCACTTGACCACCTTTGGGTGACCTAGAATTGTTCACGAAATATTTATTATTGGGATTCTAATTTGGTTTGTGTATTTGATGAGTGGTAATTATATCACTATTTCTCACTCATTTAACCTAATATTTTGTATAGTTTCTTGAGTCTTGTGAATATTTTGATGTGTTTTGAGCTATTTTGTAGATATATAAATTTTCTGGACATTCTGGAGGTGATTTGGACCAAAATAGTGAAAATTGGAAAAAAAATGGCATTTTGATAATTTTCCGCATCGCGACGCAACAGCCTTTAGCATCGCGACGCCTAACATGCGCTGAACAGTGCTAACGTGCGCCGGGTCCACAAATCAGAATCTGAGAAAATTTGACTTTGCTAACGTGCGCCGTGCCACGTGTCACCATCACAACCGATCTGCTAACATGCGCCGTGCCACGTGTCATCATCCTACGGTGCCGACAGTCACCATCGCCACGTGCGGCCACGTGTCACTCCACCTGTCAGCCACGTCATCGTCCACATCATCAGTTGACCGAGTCAACATGCCACCTCACCGCCACGTCATCATCAGCCAATCAGGAAGTGCCACGTGTCGTAATTCTATGGTGTCAACAGTCATTTTGCCACGTGTCACCACGTCAGCGCCACATCAGCATCAATTATTGGCTCTCTATCCCTATCTGACACGTGGCGGAAAAGAATCTAACCGACCAATCAAAATCCGCCACGTGTCACAATAATTGAGTCTCAACCACCTTGCCACGTGTCACCTTATCACCTTATCCAGAATCTGCAACCGACGAACCAGAGCGTGCCACATCGACATAACTCGCGTCGTGACGCGAGCTGGGCTTCGCGACGCCAGACCCCTATAAATAGAGCGCGAAATTCTAGTTTCAGTTGTACGACTCTCTCTCATTCCTTTGATGTAAAGAGGGAGTTTCTCTCTCTAGTTTCTTTTAATTTTAGTTTTGTAATTAAATTTTAATTACTTTTTGTAATAATAGTAATTTACTTTGTTACTTTTTTACAGTTTTTACTATTCTATTCACCATGAGGAGATAACTTCCCCAGCTAGGGTGAAAGGTAATTCTTTTACTATTGCTATTTAGATTAATCTCCCTTAAATATAATATATTCACTATATTTAAAATATGGACTTAAAAAGGATACCGCCAGATTGGTCGGTTGTAATTCATTTTAATCTGGTTTAAACCTGACTAATCAATGATACCGCCAGATTGGTCGGTTGGTAATTAAACTTTCTTACCTCCTATATGGCAGGTTCATGGACAAATCTTTTTACCCCGCCTTAATGGCTGGTTGGACTTAATTTGACTTAATCAGGTTACCAGCCTATATGGCTGGTTGGTAATGTCATCTTTTACTTTACTGCAATTACTTTTCAGCATTTTTACTTTAATGTCTTTTACTTTTAAGTTTTTATTAGCCCTAGTTATGTGTCGTAACTAAGTTAGATATCTGGGGTTGTGATGAATTCCAATATCACCAGTTTATAAGGGGTTAATTATAGTTTGGGTAATATAAAGATTTATTTATTGAGTCTTAATCTTAATGCTTTTTCATTAACTGGCCATTAATAAATTGAACTGGTAAACTTAAAATGAACTAGACATAGATTTTAAGTTTAAGACCTTAAACTCAATAGCCCACGATCTTCCTTGAGGATAGATAACCCTTTAATAGATTTCCTTACAGGATAGGAATATACCTGTCGGGCGGGGGTATCCATAATTGGAACTTAATCTTAATAAATCCAGGTAATTTGGTTGACATAGACATATGGTTCAATTAGGTTATACTGGATATTTGTAATTGACCATCGGAAAAGGCTTTTACATAATTTAGTGTTCCAGGTTAATAAATCAATATTTTACCCATCTATAAGATAACCACTTCATCTTTAAATAATATTGGAAAGATTCACAACCTGGATAGTTTTTAATATTGAATTTTCTTAAACCTACTTTCGAACAATTTAATTACTTGTTTTTAAATTTAGAATCGTCACCTTTTCACAATCAATCAAACAACTTGTTAGATACTAGTAATCATTTGACCTCATAAAATTAATAGATTAGGTATTAAGTCCTCGTGGGATCGATACTTTTTATACTACTTGAACGATACGTGCGCTTGCGTTATACGCGTGTGTTTACGCCGGTCAAGTTTTTGGCGCCGTTGCCGGGGAATTATTTATCTTTCACTATTAGTTTAGAGTTTAGATACTTTTACTTGTATCTAATTTTCTTTTTACTTATTGTTTTTGTTTTCTTGTATTTCAGGTTCTCAGAAACTTCATGAGACGAACTAGAAGCTTTGAACTCCGACCGCTTGACCCAGAAATTGAAAGAACCATCAGACAGTTGAGAAGGGAAAGGCGAGAAGGCCAAGAAGCTTTAGTCAACATGGAACCTGAACCTTTGAACGTTGCACCATCGATTCCCATTCGAGACAGAACCATTCTGGTGGTTGACAGACTCATTTCTTGTATTGTACTTCCTCCCTTACCAGCAAATGCAGGTGACATCAAAACATGCATCCAGATGATTCAGCAGTCAGTACAGTTTGGGGGAAATGCAACTGAAGATCCCAATGCCCACATCAGCAACTTCCTGGAAGTTTGTGGCACTTTCAATTACAACCGAGAAGCTGAAGAAGCAATGAGACTGTGTGTTTTCCATACTCCTTGAAGGACAGAGCTAAAGCTTGGCTACATTCACTACCAGCAGGTTCCATCACAACTTGGAACACTTTAGCCACAAAATTTCTTGCAAGTACTTTCCACCAGCCAGAACTGGAAAGCTGAGGAATGACATCACATCCTTTGTACAACCGGACTCAGAAACTCTCTACGAAGCTTGGGAAAGGTACAAAGATTTGCTCCGGAAATGTCCTCACCATGAGATTCCAAAATGGCTTCAAGTCCAAACTTTCTATAATGGACTTTCTGGAATAATGAGAACCACAATCGATGCTGCTGCCGGAGGAGCTTGATGGTAAAAGGAGAAGATCAAGCCTGTGACCTAATCGAAGAAATGACTAACAATAATTCCTTGTGGCCAACAGAAAGGAGCATGATCCAGAGAATTGCAGGAATTTATGAAAGTGGAGCCAATACAGCAGTCAAAGCCAAGCTGGATCAGATATGCAAATTCAAGGAGACTTTTACCACTGGATCCACAAGTTCACCATATGGAGGAGCACCAGAACCAAATCAGCTTGAAGAGACGGTGAATTATGTCAACAATTTCAACAAACAATGGAACAATCCATACTCCAACACCTACAACCCATGGTGGAGGAGTCATCCTAATTTTTCATGGAGCAACAATTCAGGGCAAAAGAACAATCCACCACCTGGATTCCAACAGCAAAACTATCCACCACATGGATTCCAGCACCAGAACAAAGGCCAGGAGCAGGCAAATGAACCAGGAATAGCAGAAGTGCTGAATCAGTTAAAAAAGTACGATGTTATGTTTCAGAGCCAATCAGCTTCCATCAAAGCACTGGAGAATCAAATTGGACAACTGGCCAATGCTCAGAGTTACAGACCGCCAGGTAATCTTCCCAGAAACACAGAACCAAATCCAAGGAACCGAGGGAAGGAGCAATGTCAAGCTATTACCTTAAAAAGCGGTACTGAGATCAATAAAGATGTTGGAATCAAAGCAACAATTGAGGAAGTTCCAAAAGATGCAGTTCCACAGATGGAGGAAAAAGAAGTAAAGGAAAAGGAACAGATCATTCCACCTCCACCTTTTCCTCAACGACTTCAGAAAAACAAACTGGACAAGCAGTTTGCTCGATTCCTGGAGGTGTTCAAAAAGCTTCACATCAACATTTCATTTGCAGAAGCCTTGGAAGAAATGCCCAGCTATGTAAAATTCATGAAAGACATTCTTTCACGAAAACGAAGATTGGGAGACTACGAGACAGTAGCATTAACGGAAGAATGCAGCGCCATCATTCAGAGGAAACTTCCCCCGAAGTTGAAAGATCCTGGCAGTTTCACTGTCCATGCACCATTGGAGAACATTACATCGGTACGGCCTTATGTGATTTAGGAGCCAGTGTTAACTTGATGCATTTTTCTATTTACAGGAAACTACAAATCGGAGAAGCAATGCCTACCTCAATTTCATTGCAACTTGCTGACCGAACACTCGCATTTCCAAGAGGTGTTGTTGAAGATGTGCTGGTCAAAGTCGACAAACTGATTCTCCCAGCAGATTTCATCATCTTTGACATGGAAGAAGACAAAGAAATACCTATTATTCTCAGGAGACCATTCTTGGCTACAGGTAAAACTGTGATTGATGTGCAAAAAGGAGAACTGACCATGAAAGTACAGGACCAAGAAGTCACCTTTACTGTTTTCAAAGCCATGAAATTCCCGAGTGATGAAAAGGAAGAAGAATGCTTCAGAGTTGATGTTATTCACAGTATCGTTCAGGATATTGAGCCAAATCCCACAGGTACACTTGAAGCTTGCATCACCAACATGACTGACAGCGAGTTAGATGATGAAATTCTGGAATGTATCAACTACATTGACAAACCATTCCGATTCAAAGCGACACCACCAGTTGAAAGCTTGGAACTGCCAAAGAAAGATCGAATCAAGCCTTCGATTGAAGAACCACCACAATTAGAGCTGAAGTTACTTCCGAGTTATCTCAAGTATGAATTTCTTGGAAACTCTTCTAAATTACCTGTTATTATTTCTTCTTCACTAACATTGGAGCAGGAAGAAAAGTTACTGAGAGTATTACGAGAGCACAAAAGAGCCATTGGCTGGACTATAGCAGACATTCGAGGCATTAGTCCATCATCTTGCATGCACAAGATTCTGATGAATGATGAGTACAAACCCACAGTGGAGCATCAACGGAGACTCAATCCAATCATGAAGGAAGTCGTAAAGAAATAAATAATCAAATGGTTGGATGCTGGCATCATTTACCCCATCTCAGACAGCAGTTAGGTAAGTCATATGCAGTATGTGCCGAAGAAAGGAGGAATTACTGTGGTTACCAATGAAAAGAACGAGCTAATCCCAACAAGAACGGTGACTGGATGGAGAGTATGCATGGACTACAGGAAGCTGAACAAAGCCATGAGGAAGGATCATTTTCCGCTACCATTCATTGACTAGATGTTAAACAGACTGGCATGACATGAGTTCTATTGATTTCTGGATGGATATTCAGGGTACAATCAGATTGCCATCGCACCAGAAGACCAGGAGAAAACTACCTTTACATGTCCCTATGGTACTTTTGCTTTCCGCAGGATGCCATTTGGATTATGTAATGCCCCTGCCACATTCCAGCGTTGCATGATGGCCATCTTCTCATACATGCTGGAGTAGAGTATGAAGGTTTTCATGGATGATTTTCAGTGTTTGGAGATTCTTTTGACCATTGTTTGCAAAATTTGGAACATGTGTTACAAAGGTGCGAAGATACAAACCTGGTACTCAACTGGGAGAAATGCCACTTTATGGTGCAGGAATGCATTGTTCTTGGACACCGGATCTCAAAAAGGGGATTGAGGTAGACAAAGCAAAGATAGAGACAATTGAAAAACTACCTCCACCAACATCAGTAAAAGGTATTCGAAGTTTTCTTGGACATGCAGGTTTTTACAGGAGATTTATTAAAGACTTTTCCAAAATTACAAAACCTATTTGCAATCTTCTGGAGAAATATGTGCCTTTCAACTTCACCAAAGAATGTCATGAAGCTTTTGAGATCTTAAAACAGAAGCCGGTCTCTGCCCCCATCATAGTAACATCAAATGGACCCTTCCATTTGAGGTAATGTGCGATGCTATTGATTTTGCTGTAGGAGCAGTTTTAGGACAACGCAAAGCAAAGATTTTCCACACCATTACTACTCCAGCAGAACTCTGAATGAAGCTCAACTCAATACCACAACCACTGAAAAAATGAGTTGTTGCAGTTGTGTACACTTTTGACAAATTATGCTCATATATGATGGGTCCCAAAGTGGTGGTCTACACAGATCATTCAGCAATCAAATACTTGATCACGAAGAAGGATGCCAAACCAGAGATTGATCCGTTGGATATTTCTTCTATAAGAATTTGACGTGGAGATTCGAGACAGGAAAGGGACAGAGAATCAGGTGGCAGATCATCTATCGAGGCTCGAGAATGGAGAAACATCTGAAAAAGATTTGTCAATCAAAGAAACTTTTCCAGATGAACAGCTATTTGCCATGAAACAACAGGAAGTCCATTGGTATACTGACTATGTCAACTATATTGTGTCAGGAAAATGGCCGTTGGAATGGACAACTCAGCAACGGAAGAAGTTCTTCAAAGAAGTCAAACATTATGTCTGGGATGAGCCGTACCTGTTCAAATGGTGTGCTGATCAATTATTGAGACGATGTGTTCCACAGGAGGAGGTCAACAGTGTTTTGTAGCACTGTCATTCATCACCATAAGGCGGAAACTTTAGCGGAAACAAAACCGCAGCCAAAGTCCTACAATCAGGTTTGTTCTGGCCCACTCTTTTTAAAGATGCTTATCTTTTTGTTTTTCAATGTGACAGGTGCCAGAGAAAGGGAAATATTTCCAGAAGAAACGAAAGACCGTTGCAAAACATTCTAGAAGTGGAAATATTCGATGTGTGGGGTATAGATTTCATGGGACCCTTTGTTCCATCATTCGGAAACCTGTACATCCTGGTTACTGTAGACTACGTCTCCAAATGGGTTGAAGCAATTGCATTTCCATCCAATGATTCAAAAGTGGTGATCAAATTCCTGAAAAAGAACATTTTCACTCGGTTCGGAACACCTCGTGCAATCATCAGCGATGGTGGCTCACATTTCTGCAACAGATACTCCGATGCACTCCTATCCAAATACAGAGTTACTCACAAGGTTGCCACAGCTTACCATCCACAATCAAATGGACAGGTTGAGGTTTCAAACAGGGAGATCAAAAGAATCTTGAAGAGAACTGTTGGATCAACAAGGAAGGATTGGTCTACAAAATTATATGATGCATTATGGGCCTACCGGACAGCTTACAAGACACCCATTGGTATGTCCCCATATCGATTGGTGTTTGGGAAAGCATGCCATCTGCCAGTTGAGCTTGAGCACAAGACGTACTGGGCACTGAAGAAGTTGAATTTTGATTCACAAGCTACATGAGAGAAAAGACTTCACCAACTCACCGAATTGGAGGAATTTCGCCTACAAGCTTATGAGAATGCCAAATTGTACAAGGAAAAGACCAAAAAATGGCATGACCGAAAAATAGTGCACAGACAGTTGGAACCAAGGCAGCAGGTGTTATTGTACAACTCGATGTTGAAATTTTTCCCTGGAAAGTTGAAATCTAGGTGGTCAGGTCCATTTGTGATCACTCAGGTTTTACCTTATGGAGCGGTTGAGTTACTGGATCCCAATACCAACAACACATTCAAGGTTAACAGTCAGCGTGTCAAGCACTACTGGGGAGATCATTTGAGCGACAAAAAGAAAGTGTCACACTTTTAGATCCAGCCTAACGTTCGAGAAGTCACGTCTAGCTGACGACTTTAAACTTAGCGCTCACAGGGAGGCAACCCATGCAATTTTTTATATATTGTGATTTGGTGTGATTTAATTTGGTGTGTTTAGCTTTTGCAGGTTAATTCATTTCAGGATGGAAGAAGCTCTAGCAAATCTTCACAAGCAATTTCCTTCTCTCCCTCAAAAATCTCTTATGAAAGTTTATAAAGCTCGCTTGGAACGGATGAGACTACTAACAATTCATGGTGTTCCTAATGACATTCGTTGGGTAATTGAAGCACGAGTCCGATTGGCAGGTGAGTCTTCTGACTCTTTTATTTCATATCTGCCTGGTTTTGGAAGAAGCACCTATGCAAAGAAACGTAGAGCTAAGCAAATGGGTGTTTGTTACAAATGTGCATGCTGGAATTGCAATACTCGTTGTCGTTCTTTAGGTATGGTGTCTGATAATCGCGAAGACAAAATTAAATTCATTAGGGATGGCTTGAGTAATGAGTCTTTAGATGATATATCTTCGACTTTGAGACGCATCCCAGTGGTTATGTTCACATAGCCTTTCGCCAAATTACATACACAATTTCAAAAAGAAAGACAACAGTTAAGTCTAGGGAATCTGACTCAAAAAGACCTGTTTTCCAATTTATAAGAAAATTGGATGGGAAGCTTGTCCCTGACGCATAGACGTCAATCAAGCCATTACTTTTCTTATACATATTATATCTCTTTGTCTTTTCCTAATAATTGTGATTTGTTTTGTTCTTTTCTTTTATTTTCTCCGACAGGATCCATACTTTTTTTACTATCACGATTTATTTTACTATTTAACTAATAATTGTCATTTGGCAGGTACTAGTGCTATTATTTTACTCACCCTTTTCAGGTGTTATAAATTCAACTTATCATTGCATTTTTGAAGACATCCAGAGTAAAACATGGAAGCCACTTCAAGAAGACGAGTTGAAAACATCTCTGTGTTTTGAGATAGTAGTGTTGGTACTAAACCACAATACGTAGAGGTAGCACAGGAATTGGGTCGAGTCTTAGCTGCAAGAAATATGCACTTAGTATATGGCGGAGGCAATCTTGGACTAATGGGGATCGTTTCAAAGGCCGTACAGGAAGGAGGCAGTCACGTTTTGGGAATCATCCCAAAACCATTGGCAGAGGCAAATCTTATTGGATCATCAAACGGAGAGGAACTGATCGTGTCAGGTATGTCTGAACGACTTGTAGAAATGATTAACTGTGATGATGCTTTTATTGCTTTGCCAGGAGGCTTTGGCACATTGGAGGAAATTTTTATAGTGCTATCTTGGGCGAACTTGAACATAAACCAGAAACCAATTGGGCTATTTAACGTTGATGGATTTTATGATTTTCTTTGTGTGTTTCTTGATGATGCTCGAAGAAATGGGTTCGTGTCAAAACCTTTAAAAGAACTACTTTTTACTGCCAGAACTGCTCCAGATCTAATAGACCAACTCTTAGCCTATGAACCACAAGTTGACCCTATCCTTTCAAAGATAAATTGGTCCGAGGACGATCGTGGTAAGAGGCGTCGTGTTAATCTGGATCTTAACCTTTAACTTTTCGTGTAAGAATTTCAGCTAACCATGTACTATCTTTTAAACTCTTCTTCTACTGTTTAAGACATTGGGGACAATGTCTCATTTAGGTTTGGGGGAGGGAATTAAATGATTAGTATCTTCTTTTTAGTTGTGTGTTGTTTTTATTTTTAGTTCAAAATTTTTCGAAAAATACAAAAAAAAAAATGAAAAATTTTCAAAAATTACAAAAATATTTTGTGTTTTTGTGTTTTTATTTTGACTAAAAATGTGAAATTGGTAAGAGATAACTGAGTAAGGAGTTTCCACTCCTGAGACGTATCTCAAACCTATTTCGAAACAAGTTAATTTTTTGTTTATTTCATTTTAAATTATTTAATTTGTGAATTCTCCATAAAACTAACTAAAATGGATCTTCATATGCTCAGTTGACAGGTATTATCAACATACATGGAAACATACGGACATGAACTATAATTGAAAAGTTTGTAATATTAGTGCTCTAGTTTAATTGGAGGAAGCATCTCAAAAAGCAATGGAGTAAAAAAAAAAACGTATGAGATCCGAGTTATTAAGTCTGTAAGGGTGTTTTACACCTAGTGCCCTAAAACCAACTGGTTTGGGAATCACTGGCCCAAAGCTTGCTACATGGATAAAAGATGCTGCAAATATATATATCTGAAGTCTGAGTAATTAAGTCCGTAGGGGTGTCTTAACACCTGGTGCCCTAAAGCCAACTGGTTTGGGAGCCACCGACCCAACACTCGCTACATAGACGGAAGATATTGTATATAAATAAAAATAAAATCAAAAATCAAAGAAAAAATCAGAAAAATGAGAAAAATTATTCCATTGCTGCAAAAAGGTGTGAATTCTGATAAAACTTTAGGACAAAAATATTACTCTCTTATCAACTGCACTTATGACTGTTGTGGGCAAAAATGAGTTGTTTAATATTTTGTTGGCTGTGTATATAGAGAATGGTAAATATAATCGGAGAATTTACTTATTCAGTAATTTAGAAAGAAACAAAACAACTAGTAACTTGGAGTAGAAGTTTCGCCTGATTAGTCATTAACTTCTTTATTCTCTTTTCGCTTGTCTTTTTGCTTTTGAGTGCATTAGTTTCACTACCTTTTTACTTTTGTAAAATGTTTGTGGGTATCATTGCTGTAAACCCTCACGAGACTACAACTCGTCCACTAGGGACACCTAGGGGTTTAAAGGCTTATTGCATACACTAAATGCAACCGTAATCCCTAGGAAAGTGGCTTAGTTAAATTTTATTAAGTTATTTTATTTTGTGTTTTGCTCAAGGACTAGCAAAATGTTAGGTTTGGGGGTGTGATGAGTGGTAATTATATCAATTTTCACTCATTTAACCTAATATTTTGTATAGTTCTTGAGTCATGTGAATATTTTGATGTGTTTTGTGTTATTTTGTAGATATATAAAGTTTCTGGACATTCTGGAGGTGATTTGGACCAAACAGTGAAAATTGGAAAAAAAAAGGGATTTTGGTAATTTTCCGCGTCGCGACGCCTAACATACGCCGAACAGTGCTAACGTGCGCTGGGTCCACAAATCAGAATCTGAGAAAATTTGACTTTGCTAATGTGCGCCGTGCCACGTGTCACCATCACAGCCGATCTGCTAACATGCGCCGTGCCACGTGTCATCATCCTATGGTGCCGACAGTCACCATCGCCACGTGCCGCCACGTGTCACTCCACCTGTCAGCCATGTCATCGTCCACATCATCAGTTGACCGAGTCAACATGCCACCTCACCGCCACGTCATCATCAGCCAATCAGGAAGTGCCACGTGTCATAATTCTATGGTGCCGACTGTCACTTTGCCACGTGTCGCCACATCAGTGCCACATCAGCATCAATTATTGGCTCTCTTATCCCTATCTGACACGTGGCAGATAAGAATCTAGCCGACCAATTAAAATTGCCACGTGTCACAATAATTGAGTCCCAACCACCTTGACACGTGTCACTTTATCACCTTATCCAGAATCTTCAACCGACGAACTAGAGCGTGCCACGTCGACATAACTCGCGTCGCGACACGAGCTGGGCGTCACGACGCCGGACCCCTACTGACCCCTATAAATAGAGCGCGAAATTCCAGTTTCAGTTGTACCACTCTCTCTCTCATTTCTTTGATGTAAAGAGGGAGTTTTTCTCTCTAGTTTCTTTAATTTTAGTTTTGTAATTAAATTTTAATTACTTTTTGTAATAATAGTAATTTACTTTCTTACTTTTTACAGTTTTTACTATTCACCATGAGGAGATAACTTCCCCAGCTAGGGTGAAAGGTAATCTTTTACTATTATTATTTAGATTAATCTCCCTTAAATATAATATATTCACTATTTAAAATATGGACTTAAAAAGGATACCGCCAGATTGGTCGGTTGGTAATTCATTTTAATCTGGTTTAAACCTGACTAATCAATGATACCGCCAGATTGGTCGGTTGGTAATTAAACTTTCTTACCGCCTATATGGCAGGTTCATGGACAAATCTTTTTACCGCCTTAATGGCTGGTTGGACTTAATTTGACTTAATCAGGTTACCGCTTATATGGCTGGTTGGTAATGTTATCACAAGTTTACATATTATATTATGGGAGATATCTAAATTAGTAGTAGTAAAAGTAATTCCTTTTACCTTAGTATTTTATTTTATTGTAATTTACTTTTCATCTTTTACTTTACTGCAATTACTTTTCAGCATTTTTACTTTATGTCTTTTACTTTTAAGTTTTTATTAGCCCTAGTTATGTGTCGTAACTAAGTTAGATATCTGGGGTTGTGATGAATTCCAATATCACCGGTTTATAAAGGGTTAAATTATAGTTTGGGTAATATAAAGATTTATTTATTGAGTCTTAATCTTAATGCTTTTTCATTAACTGGCCATTAATAAAATTGAACTGGTAAACTTAAAATGAACTAGACATAGGGATTTTAAGTTTAAGACCTTAAACTCAATAGCCCACGATCTTCCTTGAGGATAGATAACTCTTTAATAGATTTCCTTACATGATAGGAATATACATGTCGGGCGGGGGTATCCATAATTGGAACTTAATCTTAATAAATCCAGGTAATTTGGTTGACATAGACATATGGTTTAATTAGGTTATACTGGATATTTGTAGTTGACCATCGGAAGAGGCTTTTACATAATTTAGTGTTCCGGGTTAATAAATCAATATTTTACCCATCTATAAGATAACCACTTCATCTTTAATAATATTGGAAAGATTCACAACCCTAGATAGTTTTTAATTTTGAATTTTCTTAACCTACTTTCGAACAATTTAATTTACTTGTTTTTAAATTTAGAATCGTCACCTTTTCAAATCAATCAAACAACCTGTTAGATACTAATAATCATTTGACCTCATAAAATTAATAGATTAGGTATTAAGTTCTCGTGGGATCGATACTTTTTATACTACTTGAACGATACGTGCGCTTGCGTTATACGCGTGTGTTTACGCCGGTCAGTATTAGATTCAAAATTTACGCAAATGCGTATTTAGAATAAATGTTTTGTTTTTGTAAAAATATTTGATAGTTTGAAAAACTTGATTTTTATTCTATAACATGTGTTGATGTTGGTTTTGATGTTAAAAATTAATTTTTGGTATTTTTGAAGTGTTTAGGGAAGACGACGGAAGAAATTAGGATAATAGACCATAATTCCTTCAGCTAACTGGAAAGTGAGCTGAAGGAAAGTATAAAAAAGCAAATGATTTTAAAAAAAAAAAAGAAAGAAATGGCTTGCACGCATTGTGCGCGCACAGTGCGCGCGTGCACTGTAACACGCGCGTCATATGTGTGCACGCGCTAAATTTTATTTTGCTCGTTTTTGAGCTTTCAGACTCTGATTCAGCCCCAATTTTTCCTATGCCATCGTAATGGAATATAATATTTCATTAAATATTTTAAAATTACATCCATACGTGATATCCATGAGTTAGACCTATTTCCGCTGCGCGGGCACCGATCCGACCATAAAGGTTCAACAAACCAATAATCCAGAGCGGCGAATCCTTTATTGATCACGCACTACCTTCATATGCTTTCATATTGCCCAATTATTACCCTATGCGCAGTCTTGCTATGGTCTACAGAGATGTAATGTCAAAGCATATATGATCTATATACAAAATACCACGGAGGCCTCAAGTCTAAGGATCATTCATACTATCGTTACAAAGAGAAATCTCATAGACATGTAAATAACACTCTATATGGATTTTCAAGCGGGTCAGTTCAATGTACTTGTTCTCCAACAAGCATCCATATGTAGACTAAGTGAACACCTTCGCTAGTAGCTTATGAGATCAACTACCTTCCTTCGACAAGGAAGCGGACATAACATATGCCGATCTAAACTGGATTTATCAATGTCTCGTGTTGATAATCCTACGATCGGGAACATCTAAGAATGACCAGATCTTATAAATTAAACTTGATTTAATTTCTTGAATCGTCATTGTAAGAACTTTATTTTATAAGTAGTCAAAATTACTTATGGACAATACTTATAAATAAAGTGCCAAATTTTATTAATCAATACAATAATATAAAATTACATATTTGTCCCTCATATAACCAACAAATACATTAATACCTAACTATTTTCATAAAGCGATAACCAAAGTATAATTTGTATAAATTCTTCTTTTTATTTTAATTCGATATTATTTATTAGTTCGTAGATCTATTTACTAGAGCTGGTCACGGTTCGGTTCTACGGTTCCAGGAAGCTGGAACCGTACAACTTTTTGGAACCGTAGAACCGAACCGAAACTGAACCGGAAAATTCGGTTCGGTTCTGGTTCGGTTCTTTATTTTTTAGGGGGGAAAATTAGTTTGGTTTCGGTTCCAAACCAAACCTTACCTTAAGGTTACGGTTCCAAATTATGTGGAATCGTAACCGAACTATTCAGGTTTCAATTCAGTTCTGATTTTGGAACTGAAACCGAAACTGAATAAAACTATAACATTATGATTCCATCCGATTCGATTTCAGTTCCGAACCGGAATCGTGACCGGGCCTACTATCTACATCATCGTAGTCATCTCTGGAGCACCTGTAATAGAGAGATAAATAGTGAATTTAGCCTTGATAAATTTTGATAGACGGACCCTGCCCATAAACCACCGACATGCATGAAGATAAATGACAATGATTACTGAATAATTCTTTGCTCTTTCAGGGGAAAAAATAAAATAAAAATAAAAATAGATGGTCCCATAAGTGAACAATAAAATCACAAACATGAAAACGAGTCAAAACTCATCATTGAAACAAATATTTATTTCAACTGCACAATAAAGAACACTCGTATTTTAAGTCAAACAATGTGATAATAACCCCATTTAAAATTACGACTTGTTAATGTTGGTAGGTTTAATTTTTAATGTTAGAAGGTGGTTGACGGTGAGTTTTTGTATATTTATTTGATGGAGATTGATACGAAGTACAATGTCAATTACAATAACACAAAAATTATGTGATTCGGAGAAATGTTTATGTTCACGGAAAAATGAAGAGAAAATTCTTTATTACTAAATAAGGGGGAAAATATTATAACTATCTATTTAGAATATAGTTCTCATTAAATTTTCACAAATGTCTCAATAATTTTTAACACTCGAATTTAGGTTTTGTTCTCTTGAATGTATCAGGATACACGTGGCCCCAATCCATTTGGTTATCTTATTAGTGTTGTACTTGAACTCTTTATTATATTGGAACACTTCATCACTTACCTTTCCTTGTAGTTAAAGAATCGTTCTCATTCTCATGATATATTTTTCATCATAGGGTCAGTCATTGTGTACCATGTTTTTAAGTGACATATTTTGGTGGTGTAAGATTCAGGATCTTACATTAAGGTCTTGGATTCAAATTCAGGAGTGCGTTTCTTGTAAGAGTCAGAGACAGCCGGAGGTTTTACCTATTCCGCTTAAGCCCGAAAATTGTGATTTGACTGCAGAATTTCTAACGATTCAAAAAAAATAAATGTTTCCTATATAAGACAAGTGTTTGTTTATCGAGTAAGGTGTAGATGACTCATTAATATTGACCTAATGGCTTATAATCTATTGTTGTTGCACTATTGGGCCTAATCTGTCTGAACCTCGTGTTGACTTCATGCATGCAGTGTAGCAAGCAATATGCATGCCAGATTGTTTCCAGCTGCAGAGACGTGTGAAGCTGGACGTGTGAAGGTTTTGGCAGCCAGCTCATGCAACGCGTGAAGCAAAACGTGTTGCAACAGTGCACACGTTTTGGCAACTATAAAAGGGCCATAAATCCATTAGTTAGAGCATCCCAAATAGAGAGAATAGAGAGTAAAGAGGGTTGAAAGGTTTTTGTAAAGTTTTGTGTAAAAGCTTTGTAATTCTTTTGTGGTGTAATAAAAGAAGAGTTTTCCTATCACATCTCATCTATTGTGTGTATTTCATCACAACAAGTGGTATCAGGAGCTAAGGTTCCACGGTGGGATCCCGAAACTCAGAAACAGAGCTTTGGTTCGGAAAACCGATTCCGACAATAGTTGTCAAAAATCGATTTTGAGCATACCATCTGATTTTTCACGGCGAGACGAGCACGGTGGTATTTTCTGGCGATCGATCGGAGGTCAGGGTGAGCCGCACGCGCTTTCCAGAGACTGATTCACGCCTTCCACGCGCATGCACGCGCCACACGCGCTGCTCAACGAAGAAGACGATACACGTCAGCCGCCACATAATCGGTCCAATCAGCGCCACGTCAGCCTGTCAGCAGCCCAGTCAGCAAGCCACGTCAGCATACCAGTCAGCAGCCACGTGTCATCCAGTCAGCGCCACGTGTCCGCCACGTCAGCAACCTTGCCACGTCAGCAGAAATCTGGTAATTTTCATAAAGGTCTCTGAATTTATATTTTAGCCCCTGAATTTTTCCGAAATTACATTTTGGCCCCTGAACTTTCGGAAATTGCACTTTGACCTCTGTAATTTTTGAAATTTGCAATTTGGTCCCTGAGTCGGATTTTGACAAATGAAGTGTCATTTCCACCATTTTTTACCATTCCGGATGCAACGATGAGGTCCGTTTTTTGAAATTCTGCTTAGAATTTTTATGATGGATGGGGGTGTCGGAAAAATGATTTTATTGACTAGTACCAATTATTTCACATTGAGAGGGATGATGAATGACCTTCTATATGTGAAGGATTATGATGGATCGGTATTTCTTGAGGAGAAACCAGAAGAAATGTCCGAAGCAAGGTGGAACAATCTTCACCAGAAAACATGCAGTATTATTCGTCAATGGATCGAAGACAGTATCGTGAACCATGTTAGTGAAGATACAAATGCACATGTCTTATGAAGAAAGTTGTAAGAGCTTTTTTGAGCAAAGACTGGCAACAAAAAGTTATACTACATCAAGAAGATGATGGGGTTGAAATACCAGGAAGGTACAGCTGTGGCGGACCACATCAACGATTTCCTCGGAACAATGAAAGAATTGTCTGGATTGGGCATAGACTTTAGAGATGAGGTAAATGGCTTAATACTCATTAATACGTTACCATAATCTTGGGAAATGTTTAGATCTACGGTGATAAATTCAGCCGCAGATGGGAAAGTCACTATAAAGATGGCGAAAACCAGGATCTTTGAGGAAGAAAATAGGACGAGAATGCAGAAGTCAGCATCAGCCTCAACCTTAAAAGCTCTAGTGACTGAGAAGAACACCAGAAGGGGGAGGAGTAAAAGTCGAGGCCCATGGAGACTGCAAAAAGAAAGGCCATATGAAAAGGGATTGCTACAAACTGAAGAACGAGCAGTCCATGAGAGATGGTGACTCTAACCAAGAAAGAGTTGCTACTACCACCGATAAAACTTCCA